>JAGPOY010006227.1:2394-12840 GCA_018983105.1 Silene uniflora
AAATACCTTTTGTTTCAACGACACTCTATCAAGGGATATAATACTGGTAAGAACGGTGTAGAATATGAAGGTATCGTAAGTAAATAGCTCATAGGTTGTAAAAGTTGAGATTGAGTCTAGGAATAAGCTAGCAGCTTTTTTGAAGTCACGAGTAGACAGGCAATACAGGCCTTCGTACACCTTCAAACGATTCTTCCTTTCCCAATCACCACCTTCCTCAAATAAGCTGGTTTCGACAAATGAACAATATCAGAGTAAGCAAAACATCGTAAGACTTCATTTATTGCTGCTAATCAAACCTTCATTCCATTCGACCACTTACTCTTTAGCTCTGTCAATGCTTTTGGAGATAAGATCAAAGTCCATATCAAACAAGCCAACTTGAAGAGTGTAGAACACCAGATCCATTTTCTGCCCAACAGCGACAGTTTTGGTTTCTGTTAACTTGAGCTGCTCCAATGCTTTATCCTGAATTTCAAAAGGAAAGAAACGATGATTGTAACGACAAAACTATGGTAGTGTAAAAATTATGGAAGAGTTACATAGGAATAATTGGCAAAAATCTCTCACTTTGTCACCAATTCTTATGTAGAACAATGATTTTGCTAAATGAGCTTCTCGGACTTCACTTTCACCTAAGTTTTCTTCAGCATCAGCAATCCTGTACAAACACGGCAGGGGTAAAATGATGATGGGAAAGCCATCATTAAACAAACCTTTCGAGTGCAAACTGCAACAACCTATGTTCTGCGGATTAGTGCCATTATTTAAATCACTAAAAAAAATATCTACAACTCCCTCTCCAGTCTTCCCCCTATTCTAAAAGAAATTAAGTTATAAAGACATCATCAAGCATCATCTTACTTGCATACAAATACTATAACCCATAACATCTTTATCTGACTATGTTACCTATTATCTGACCAGAGCAACTGAAAAGCTTCAAATTTTTGCGATTTTCCATGGCCAGACTCATATGAAAAGTGCAGACATACTAGTGATTTTGGTAAAAGACATGGAACAACATTCCACATATATCAACAAAAGCGTCTTTCGTATGGTCGTCACAAGACTGCGACTATGGTGAGATAAATTATAAATCACACCAATCTCTTCAACTCATTCCATAAAGCTTCACAGAACAGACTATGCCTGAGTTCAAGAACTAGACAACGTCTATATGATACTCCGTATCATCATTGGATCATTTCTAAGTCCGACATTTGCAAAGCTTCAAACTTTAGGAGATTAATACAGAGGAAATTACAAAGCTTTGAACTAAAACACCTAACCAGTAGCAGAACCAGACAGGGGTCTCCCCTTCACCATGAAAAAATCGAAACTTTTAGTTAAATATTTATTCTAGCTCACTCTACTGTATAAGCAATTCCCTCCCCTCAAATTTTTTCGACCCTAACATCATTTCCTTGTTCCACCACTACACCTAGCTCAAGTTTTCGTGATCCACTCAAACCTTAAACTACACATTTTCATACAATTTAATTTCCTAACAAAAACAACAGATTCTACGTACTGAAGCATGAGCATATCAAATACACCAGAACACTTCACAAAACAAAATTCAGTAAAGAGGACACTTACTTTTCGTCGAGCTTCGTAAGCTCATCCTCAATACTCTTCCGCATCGAATCAAGCACTGATTGATCCAGCTGAATTACACCCTTAGCAGCCAGTGATTCGTACAACAGCACCATAACTACGAAAAAAATCAACAAATTAAACGCTTAAATCGCAATGAAAACAAAAGCACAAAATCAATATCCTCAAATTCCACAACACAGACAAATGTGGAGTAATAAAACTGCGAAGAATCTACGATAATGAACAAAACAGGTCTCAATTACGGAATTTCAACTCAATAATTCCATAACTTCGAGCAATTTAAGCACTTGAAATCGCAACGAAATCAAAATCCCCAAATTTTACAACACAAACAAATCTGGAGCAATAAACTGCGAAGAAACTATGATATTCAACAAAATTGGGTTTAAATCACAGAATTTCAACTCAATGACTCCATAATTTCGAACACATCAACAAATTAAGCACTTAAATTGCAACAAAATCAAAAGTACAAAATCGAAATCCTCAAATTACACAACAGCGACTCGAAAAATCGAAAATTAAAACTGTGAAGAAACAATGATTTTGAACAAAATTAGGTTAAAATTAGGGAAATTGAACTTACAGTCAGACTTAATAGAGGAAGTGACTTCATCGATGAGACGAACTTTGTCGATATCTTCGACATCGGGATGCGTGAGGAGGAAGATCTTGTGGGATAGTACAAGGTGAGCGTCTTGAGCTTCTTTCTGTGCTTCCATGGCGGACTTGTTTTTCTAGCAGTGTGGGTTGGTGGTCTTGGTTGCTATTTTACCCAGAAATATTTTGGATTCAATGGTTTGTCGAACGGATTCGTGTTTGGATTCAATAGGAAACGGAGTAGATTTCCTGAGTGACAGATGGTGGATACGAAAGTAGTGTTTAGCCCCTTTAACTCTGATCAATTGTGAAATTAAGCTCCATAAGTTACAAATGCAATGATTAAGTCCATAGTTTTGATAAAAAGTGAAATTTAACCCTATTTTTTAATTTTATTCATTTACATAATTTATAAACATATAATAAAACTTATTATAAATTTTTTATGCAATTTATTGCACATTTTGGGAATTTTTTTTAAATGAATTACACAAAATTGAAAATTGGTAAATGTAATCTCTTATGTATGTGAATTATATTAAAGGTAGTCAAAATATTAAAGATATTCCAAAAATTATGTTATTAAATAAAATAAAATACTTTTAAAATATTTATAATTATTTAGTGTTTAATAATGAGCTTATATGTAAATTTATTTAGACAATTAGTCATATAATTTAGGGTTTTTTGTCAAAAACTACCTTATATTTAGGGGTATTTGTAAAAACTACCTTATTTTTTTTTCTACTACCTTTGTTTTCTTTATTCTTGGTAAATAACCAAGAATTTCGATTGTATCTAAGCTAAGAATTTAGACAAATTTGGTCAGTTTCCGGACTTACGCCTATCTCCCTTGACTCTTTTACATTTTAATCTTACTTAGACACGATTTTGGGAAGTTGTAATGTAGTTACGATTAACTTTAGTAGATGTTCGCAGTTATTATTGAAATAGGAAAACATAAATTTGCTTATGTGAAGTTAAATTGTGGGTTGGAAACAGTTGATCATTGTTATTTGATGTTAACCAAGTCATTTGAGATAGGTTAATATCGCTAAATTGACCAAATCCCGTCATATTTCCAACACGGATAGTTTTTGATCAAAAAAAGAGAAAATAAAGGTAGTTTAAAGCAAGAAAAATAATCTAAGGTAGTCTTTTAACAAATACCCCTAAATATAAGGTAGTTTTTAACAAAAAATACCCTATAATTTAAGTTAAATAAAAAAAATCGGGTTGAATTTCACTTTTTGTCAAAGATATGGGGCTTAACCACTACATTTGTAAGTTATTATGGGACTTAATTTCACAATTGGTCAAGTTAAGGAGGCTAATCACCGCTTTCGCGACAACAAACTAATAAACCTATTACACTTTGATGTAAAATGATACCAAAAATAATAAAAATAAGTACTCGTAGCTTATAATATAAGGACGTACTAATAGAAATGGTCACATTTAATGATAAAGGGTAATAAAGTCGAAAAACACACAGAGAAAAATGGATTGCTTTTTCTATTTGGTTGACGGAAATTTTTGATTTGGCATCACTTTAATGGAGAAACAAGTTTAGAACTCGCGCAATGAATGCACGTTATTATTTCACGTCATTGTATTTTGATATGAGGAAAAAAAATTAAACTATAAAATTACTCAAGAAAACTGAGTAAAATTGAACTGTAAAATAATAATGGTATCTCATTAACGTAATTGTTCATTTTTATCGTTATTGTATTTTGTTTCGAGAAAAAAAAATGAAAATTAAACCAAGAGAATTGAGTAATGTGCTTAAATGTATCTCTTAAAAAGTTTTTTTTTTTTCATTATTTAAAAAAGTATTTTTTTCATTAATGAAAAAAATTATCTAATAGAATACATTGTAATTATTAATTTTCTTATTTAGTGAATACAATTAAATTACCAATATCTTCCCTATTTAAAAAAATGCTTTCTTGAGGAAAAATTTGTGAGTTCACCTATTCTTTAGTAGATATGAGATGTAAATAAGTCGAAAAACAATCGACTGGGCTCCGTTGTTTTTCTCTGCACAAATTCTTATTTATGATGACATGTCCGTCTTAAACATAAAATGGGGTAAATTGAACCAAGATAATTGAGTAATGTGCTGAAATATATCTTTTAAAAAGTAATTTTTTTCATTATTTAAAAAAGAATTTTTTTGTTCATCAATGAAAAAAATTATATAATAGAATACATTGTAATTATTACTTTCCTTATTTAGTGAATACAATTAAATTACCAATATCTTCCCTATTTAAAAAAAATGCTTTTTTGAGGAAAAAATTGTGAGTTCACGTATTCTTTAGTAGATATGGGATGTAAATAAGTCGACAAACAATCGACTGGGCTCCGTTATTTTTCTCCGCATAAATTCTTATTTATAATGACATGTCCGTCTTAAACATAAATTGGGGTAAATTGATAAATGACACAAAAAGTAGCAATGTTTAGGAAAGGGTGCTGATTTTCGCAATACATATTTTACTCATCTCAGTACACTATTGACGACTATACCCCTCTCATTTCTCCACCCATTTTCTCTCTCTAACTTCTCTCTAATTTCACATGTCCATTCTCCTCTAATTTCACCCACCCTATGATTAATGAACAAATCTATAAAACTATATTAAAAGGATTCCCTAGAATGCCACCTAAAAGCCACGTGTAAATCCACGTCATCAAAAAGCCATGTCAATGCCACATGTGACAAATAAATCCACGTAAAAGCCACGTTCGACAAAATAATGACACGGCAAATGACACGTCTATCATTTATCTTACCCGCGCTCTTCTCCCATCTCTTCAATCTTCAACCGACAACCCCTATACCCTGATGCTCCTCATGAAACTGCTTGTACTGGCAACGTTTTCACCACCATCCTCCAAACCCGTAACCAACGTCATCCTCTCATCTACACCCGATCCCCATATCCGTAATACCCGATTCCCATACCCGTTTTAAAATGTGGCTATCTCTCTTAAATGGCGGACGGTACTATCCAACTCTCCGTCTAACAAGCGGCGGGTCATCTCCTTATTTACGCAAGTCGTGGTTATGGTGGCTCCGATATGCAGTCATAGTTTTGGTAAGTCGTTTTTTTCCCTATATTTAAATTAAGTTAATTGTTTACATTAAATATTTCACGAGTTAAAAAAATTCCAAGAGTGATGTAACCTCTACAAATCACATCTAAATTTATAATTAAAATGTCAATTTTAATTAAAGTTTTCGTAATTGAACGTGTTAATGAATCGATTAAAGTTTTTCATACCAACTGTTTTAAACTGATTTCATATCATGAAATTTTGGTTGAAAATGTTATATATTTTTACTTTGTTAATTGTAAAACTTAATATTTCAAAAATCGTACTACTTAAAAATTATACGTTTGTTTATTTTTTAAAAGATATTCAAATAAATACATTTTTTTTAAATATTAGTTGAAAAAAATATTAGTTGCAAACACACACAAAAAAAAAACAAATTAATAAAAACTTTTTTATTTATCTCTCATAACTTTGTTATAAATCTACCCTAATTATTTATCCTTTATTTCTTATATTTAATGGGATGGCCTTTTTGTTTTCTCTCAACATTATGATACTTTGTATTTATGCTACCATAACTTTTTTTTTTATATTCCCTTCATTCACAAAATATTTCATCTTCCCTCCAATAAATACTAAAATTAATGTGAGAATTTAATACAAAAAAATTCTTATATAAACATTATAATCCTAATTACCATTTTTCTTCAAAAAGTTGGTAGGTAAAATTTACATAGAGAACTAAATAAATTATTTCAAATTTTATCTTTAGTATGTTTTGAATTAATAGTTATAATCTTATTTAATTATTATTTTTGTGTTTGTATTGAAATTGCAGGAGAATGATATAGCATTGCATGAAGTTGAAAAATAATGGGTAGGAATCTTTACAATTTTCTTTTGGCCTGAATCCTCTTTTATTTTTGTCGGATTTTCCTTTTTTTTATTATGGTGTATGTCAATATGTGGAATGTGAAATGGTAGTATGAATCTCTAATAAATAATGAGATATTACATTTTATAGATACTAACCCTCGAAATATTAATTAGCAAATTTTGTAAATTGTGTACTAAATTGCCTTTTACTTTTTCGTGCACTTTAGTTCCCCATGTAACAAGTTTCTTCTATTTGTATTTTGTCAAATATGTTATAAATCAATCGTGTTTGTTGAACGGCTGAAAGGTTGAAATATGCTGCAATGATGTCCGTTTGACCATTTAATAGTGTCATATTCGAAGTAAATATTTTGCATAGTTATTGGTTGGAACCCGATGCTTATTCTCCAATTCATTGTTTCAAATTTAAATGCTTCCAAGCCTTAAAATCATTTTTGTTTTCAATCAAATAATTTCTTCTAATACTCATAATATTTTTTTCAAGAAAAGTAAATATTTTAATGAATTGACATTTTAATTGAAATTTTTGTAATAAAACATGTGAATAAATTAATTAAAAATTTTCATATTATTTAACACCCATTATTTTGATTAAGTGTTTTTTTACTATTTAATTCGTGTTTGTAATAAAACATGTTAATAAATTGATTAAAACTCTTCATAATACTTAACACCCACCAAATTAATTAATACTTTTTCCTATTTATTAATTTTTATAATAAAATATGTTAAAAAAATCGATTAAGCCCTTCATATTGCTTAACCCCCACCATTTTCATTAACGTTTTTTCGTATTTAATTCACCTCTTGAGTATCTCGGCATTCAATTATCTTATTCAACAATAAAACAAAAAAAATTAAAATTAAAATTTAAATATTGAATTTATGGTTGTGTAATGGCTATAAAAGCAATAATAATACCTATAATAGTTTATATTCACTTCATCTATTTATTTAGTACCTATTCTATTTAACCATCAATTTTTAAGTTATGGGTTATATAATTTATGGTATAATTTATTTATTTGATTATGATGAGAATATATTTGTATGTTGTTGTTATTGTTATTGTGGTGATGGTAGTTGTTTAGTCCTGCAAAGTATATTTTAATTTTTATGTTTTTGGTTTGATGAATTCTTTGTATGAATTGTGGTGGTGGTAGTTGTGTAGTCCTGCAAAGTATGTTTTTAATTCATGTTTTCATTTGGTTTTTAAATGATTTACATGTAACAATGTTATTATTCGTTTGTCAAGTTGTTGCCATGTTAATGTTTTACCTTTTGGTCAATAATTTTTTTTTTATTATATAAACTTCAAAGTATCATGAAATGTATGTGACTGCAGATAAGCAAAACATCACACGGGTAATTTGAAGAGGGAAGAAATGCAAAAGGCAGAAAAATGAGGTAAAATCAAAGCTAAAGAAATGGGACACTTATTATGAATGAGAGGGAGTATATTTTAACCCTTGAAATATCAATCCAAAAGTATGTAAATTGTACTAGATTGTCTTTCACTCTTTCATACACACTTTAGTTCCGCCTGTAACACTTTTTCTCAATTTTAATTTTGTCAAACAGTTTACAAATCAAATTGCTTAGTCAAAGTATTGAAGTATGATGCAAGGATGTCAATTTGACATTTTAATATTGTAATAAGTGGAGTAGATATTTTGCATGATTACTGATTAGAAACCGATACTCATTCTCCAATTTGTGTCCCGATTTCTAATGATTTCAAGCCTTTAGATAATTTTTCGTCTTACATCAAATATATCTAAACTATATAGTTAAAAGGTTAAGTAAAAACATTTAATTTTATTCCAAGTAATCATCTATAATTGCTAAAAACATTTAATTTTATTCCATGTCATTATCAACAATTACAACTATACTTAATAATTAATTTAACATATTAACTTTGTAAGATTGTTAGTGTACTTTAATTAATATATGGCAAAATAATATTTAATAATTTTTTCACACCTAAGAATATAAGAAGATAAATATAAAAATGTATTGATAAACAAAACAAAGAGACAAGGTCATGAACTCATGATAAACAGAGAGGCAAAGATTCGTCTTATATATATAAGACTAAGTTTCCTATGTACGTCCTTGTAAATGCCATATTTTTTTCAGCTTTTTTTTGGTTGCAATCTTAATGTTTTTTAATCTATCAAAATAGTTTTGTACTATAATTATCTTTTGTCTTTAATTTATACTTAATTAATTTAGTGTATTAAGTTTGTAAGATTGTTAGTATACTCTAATTAAGATATCGCATTAAATATTTGAATGACTTTTAACACCTTAGAATATAAGGAGATAAACATTAACATAAGAAGAAATTGATAAAGAAAATAAAGAGGCATGAACTCATGGTAACTTGAATTGGTAAGCACATAAACATACATTAATCTTATATATATAGACTAAAATTTCTATGTACATCCTTGTAAATGCAAGATATTTTTTTTTTGCAATCCTAATGTTTTCTAATCTCTCAAAATAGTTTTGTATTATACTTATCTTTTGTCTACAATTTTATTATTTAGTGTAATTGCTCTTATCAAACTATTTTTACTGACTTATTTTGTGAACAATTTTCAGAGAAGCTTATTTGTAGCAAGGACAATCACAATGAAGATAGATTTTTCAACCGATTCATCGTAGTCCGTGGCGCCACGAATATAGACTCCTTACATTACTTACAAGCGATTTTCATCATAGTATGATAAACACATATAAGAATAATTGTTTAACTAGATCTATATCTATTAATTTCTATCTTGACGTAGTATTACTATGCCCAAATAGTTGGATTCTCCGTATTATATATGCAACATAGCTATTGTATAGTTTTTCAAGAGGTCTCCATTACTGAATATAAATCTATTATTTCATGTGTTATGTTAATTGTGTCAAACTCCAAAATATAAAAATTTAAGTACTCATAGTACATTCTTTTAACTAGATTGTATAGATTACTTATGGACATTTGTTCCTAACTAAAACTTGTGAGAGACGGTCTTTTAATAAGTTATTGAGACTTGAGAGACCATTCCTCCGTACCCTTTTATTTGTATTTCGTACCCTTTGTATTTCGTGACCCTTTTATCGTTGATCGTGACATAGTGATTTCGTACCTATTTACATGATAAATGTACCCATTTTTATCTTTAATCTTAACGTGTACCTATTTTATAAGGTTTAGTACCTATTTTACTAGGTTTAGTACCAGTTTTTCTTAAATTTGTATATTAGTCTCTCAATAAACTTATTGACAGGCCGTCTCTCAGGAGACTTACTCAAACTTTAAAAACTAATCATGAATATTAAAAAATTAATTGAAATACTGAGTTTGATAGCCCGTGTTTTTTGCACGGGTACAAAAACTAGTTATTATAACTTAATCATGTACTACACCACCAGTAGGTCTTGCTTGCGACGGATCGGATCTTGCGACGGATATTTTGTGAGAGGAAATGGGTAGAGGGGACAAGGTGGGCACCCCCCCATGTGCTTCTCCACTCACCTTTAATGGGTATTTTGTGAGAGAATATGATATCCGTCATTTATTTGTGACGGATAGTGTCCGTCACAAATGAGAATTTGTGCTACACTAATAAATTATTTTCACAACACAAATAATTATGTAATGCGTTGATAAATAATGTACTTCGCTAATAACTTATTCTATTTCTACACATCTACTACATTCATAAATCATAATCGTAGTATTAAGTACTACATTAGAAAAAAATTTAAAAAAAATTTCAATCATGTAGAATAGTGTACAGTGTACTACATTGAGAACAAAACTAAACCCATTCAAATACTTCATACGTACTACGCTACCAACCTCCATCGACGACAACCTGCCTGACACCACCACCACCACCGTCAGCCACACGCATGCACGAGCCGGCTAACCTGCCCATATCGCCGCCGACATCCGACTACACCCATATCCCCACCATCCAACACCGATTAACAATAAATAAGTGTACTACCGTCACCGAACACGACACCGCCACCACCAAACTCCACCCAAAACGGCCATCAAACTCCTGCCATCACCAGCATCAGGCGACCACAACGCCAATCTCCGACAGCCTCACCGGCGTACCTCTTATGTCATCCTCATTCTCCATCATGACGTTGCCCTTCCTCACGTCGGTCGTCCTCTCCATGCCCACCATGCCACCACGTCGTTCCTAACCCCAACAACCAACACAAACCCTAATACCCAAT
>JAGPOY010006229.1:0-10445 GCA_018983105.1 Silene uniflora
TTTCGGGTCTCGGGTCAGCCTTTTCGGGTCGGGTCAATCGGGTCGGGTTGGTTTTGCCAGGTCTATATACAAGGGAGGGGTTAGGGCGGGGTAGATTAGGAAAATCATTAAAATTTGTCGACGATAATTAGTAAAATGTCGACGTTATTTAGCAGATTGGTTCTTATTTAGGCCAAATTTTGACTCATTATTCGCCTTCTGTCCGGCCGGGAATAAACAAAATTACTAAATTATTATTGTGTTTAGGAAAATAAATGGTACTCGCTTCATTTCATCGTATTATTGTGTTTAGGAAAATAAATGGTACTCGCTTCATTTCATTGTATTTTTCTCATTTAGTATTTAGAGTTTAAAATTCCAAAACTTTTAAATCAAAACAATATAGATATTCTATAATTTTGTTCACAAAATAATAATTTAACCATAAAAACGTTATTATATAATTTCGTCAAAGATTTAATTGAAAATATCACATTAATCTTATCGTATCATAAGTAAGCTTTTTATTGCTATGTTTTTTAGGAATTTGGAATTTTGGATCCTCTCCATTACCTCTTTAATACACCCTTATTCTACGGAGTAATATATTTTCTCTCTCCATTCATTCATTAAAACATTACTTTTATGAAATAAATACAACCATTAGATTGTCCAAGCTTTAATCCGGACCGTCCAGAAGTAATGGGGTCCATTTCTTTTCAGAGAGAATCCGGACCGGTTTTCTAGTAGTTATGACTACTCTTATGAGTCTTCTTAAGTCGGTTAAGTACCGGTTGACCATATTTTCGAGTTCACGGTAAAAGATTTAGATCTAAATAAATGGGACACTCCAATTATAAGTAATGGACGAAAATACCCTTGATTTTATCACCTGAAAGATTGGAAATTAAAGAGCAAATCAGTCATTTAAAATATAAAAAAGGGTGTTTTAGGAGATTTTGTCAGTGTATTTAGGGTCACCATTTAAATATATGATGAACAAATCCAAACACCGCTTACAACACATCCAAATCTAGAAACATCATTCTTTGTTCCTTTCTCAAAGAACATACTTCCATAATCATTCCACTAAACAAATACAAAATCGTCAGCAAGTCTAGAACTCCCACCAAAATCAATAAAAAACAGCATTAAAAGGAGTTAGTTACCTACTTAATGAATGAATGAATGAATGGAGTGGTGGCACTAAATAAGTTACCGTAATTATGGAACATCAATAGAAGCACCCTACTTTTCAACCAACACCTGCATCAACTTCCATACATGATTATACTCCGTATCACTTACTCGTATTAATGTACTACGAAAATCAACACCCTAGATAATTCATCAATTAAATAAACGTAATTTTCATTTAAAACGGAACTATATTAAACCCCACATACATAAACATCTTTATCATTGAATCTCCAGTCAAATTCAGGCACCCTTTTTTCTAGAACCCTTAAATTACTCTTTATTTTTTTAATTAGAAAATTATGAACAAAAATTAATATTTTTCAAAGTGTTTGACTTAAAAAATTTCTTGTTGTGTTTGGGTGTGTGTTTGTTGTCGCCACCCATTACGACTGAAACTTCAATTCCTCTAGAATTTAAGAAATCTCTCTAAAAATGTCATTGACCTTTCTATTATTTGTTACTCCCATTCATAACTTAAACCTTATTTTTAATATTATTAATATTATTATAAATAATATTCAATTTAATTATACAAAGGCGTTTCAGCTGCATTCCTTAACAAGTAAGTCGATTCTTATAAAACCCATTTCATTATAATCCTCTTTTGTTTGTATAATTTCTGTGTAATTAAGTGATTTGTGTTCAATTGTTAGTTGTATGAAATTGTTGAAAGTTGAGAACTTTGTAAGTTTGTAGCTGAGAGATTGGTGGGTTTTGATTGCGATTAGGATCTAAGTGGTGGGGTGTTGGAAAGTTGGGTTGAATTGTCTGTTTTTAGGGGTTAATTCACCTAATTGTTGGGTGCAATCTTGTTTAGAGGTGGAATTAGTATCTTGGTAGTTGTTAATTTTGGGTTTAGTTGACTAGTTGATGCTCAAGAGGATTTTGGATTGGGATCATGCCCTCAGATCGGCCATTGTTGATTCCATCGCCTAAAACCCCCGGTTCCCGTGAATTTCCGACATTGCCCTCCTTTTCTGATCTCTCGAACCCGGTTTCTGAGAGTTTTCAGTTTGTTTCTGGGATGGATTCTAACAATCCAGTTGAGAGTCCACCTAAGCTTGACCTAAATTTGCGTTCTTCGTCGAGGAGGAGTGTTTCGTCATTTCAGTCAAAACCGTCCTCTTCTGGAAGGCTAGTAGACCATCCTGTTGAGAACACCTCGAAGAGTGACCCAGTTTTGCATTCCTCTTCCAGGAGGAGTGTTTCGTCTTTTCACTCGAAATCCCCCTCTGCGAGAGATTCAAACCAAGCGGTTGAAGGCTCGGCAAAGAGTGACTCGCTATTGTATTCTACGTCTCGTGGAAGTACTAGGTCGTTTCAGTCAGTTTATCAACAAGCTCCTACCTCGGCTTCTACAATAGACTCAAGTTACCCGGCTGAGTATAATTCAGCAAGGGGTGATGTCATCACGCATTCAGCATCTCGGGGAAGTGTTTCCTCTTACCAGTGGAGATCAGCTGGAAATTCCGTGAGGGAGGTGAATTTCGGTGATTTGGATGAAAAACCCGTGAGATATGGGTCTCGGACAGCTGATTCTGAAGGGTTGGGCCGTTCCCAGAAGGAAATCAACGACGAAGACGCAAGGTTGATACATATAAATGACCCGGTTTTGACAAATGAGAACTTTGAATTTGCCGGAAATTCTATCAGGACTTCAAAGTATTCAGTACTTACATTTTTGCCTCGTAATCTATTTGAGCAGTTTCATAGGGTAGCCTATATATACTTCCTTATAATAGCTGTCCTCAACCAGTTGCCCCAGCTTGCAGTTTTTGGTCGTGGCGCCTCCGTCTTGCCATTGGCTTTTGTGTTAATCGTTTCGGCTATAAAAGATGCATTCGAGGATTATAGGAGGCATCGAAATGACAGAGAAGAGAACAATCGGGTTGCTTCAGTGTTAGTAGATGGCCAGTTTCAGTTGAAGAAATGGAAGCTTATTCAAGTTGGTGAAGTTATAAAGCTTTCATCAAATCAGACTCTTCCTTGCGACATAGTGTTACTCTCTACGAGTGACCCTACCGGGGTTGCTTATGTTCAGACCATAAATCTTGATGGGGAGTCCAATTTGAAAACACGGTATGCCAAACAAGAGACTCTTTCGAAGAACCCTGAAAAAGAAAAGGTTGGTGGGATAATAAAGTGTGATAAACCCAACCGAAACATATATGGATTTCAAGGAATTATGGAGGTTGATGGCAAGAGGATGTCACTAGGGCCTTCAAATATAATTTTGAGAGGGTGTGAGCTCAAAAACACAGATTGGGCGATTGGGGTGGTAGTGTATGCTGGTCGTGAGACTAAAGCTATGCTCAATAACGCAGGAGCCCCCTCGAAGAGAAGTAGACTTGAGACTCAAATGAATCATGAAATCATTTTACTATCTCTATTCTTGATTGCTCTATGCACTATAGTGTCGGCCCTATCTGGCATCTGGGTAAAGCGTCACATGGATGAATTGAATGAAATGCCGTTTTACAGAAAGAAGGACTATAACAAGGGCCCCCCAAAGGATTTTAACTATTATGGGATAGGCCTGGAAGTTTTCTTTACGTTCCTTATGGCAGTGATTGTCTTCCAGATTATGATTCCTATTTCACTATACATATCCATGGAGCTTGTGCGGGTTGGTCAGTCTTACTTCATGAACCGCGACGCTGCCATGTATCATGAGGCCTCAAATACTAGATTTCAGTGCCGGGCCCTGAATATTAATGAGGACCTTGGGCAAATCAAGTATGTGTTTTCCGACAAGACGGGAACACTGACTGAAAACAAGATGGAATTCAAATGTGCTAGTATCTGGGGAACAGATTACAGCACTGAGACAGTCGATGGTCAGGTTGAACCGGAGCAGTATGTTCTTGAAGGTAATTTTTACTATATTTTATTACTTGGGATCTCAGTCATAAATTACTCTCACTGTTCCCGCAGTTAGTTTACTTACTCCATTTTAGCCCTCGAAGACAATGGTTTACGTCCCTTTTTAAGCATGTTTTGTAAAGTAGAAATGGATGTGGGACTTTAGAGGCCA
Source organism: Silene uniflora (assembly GCA_018983105.1). Taxonomy (NCBI): domain Eukaryota; kingdom Viridiplantae; phylum Streptophyta; class Magnoliopsida; order Caryophyllales; family Caryophyllaceae; genus Silene; species Silene uniflora. The sequence goes on from JAGPOY010006229.1 coordinate 4,214, forward strand.
CTTGCATGAGCTTACATAGAAAACTGATCCAAAAGTAAACGTTAACTATTTGCGGGAATTGAGTAGTATTTTGTTTTCTCATGTGACTTTGGCTTAATCTGTTATTGTCTTTCTTCTTTTGAATTTAGTTGACGGACAGGTCTTGAGGCCAAAGGTGAAGGTTAAGGTTGATCCTACACTTCAAAGACTGGTGAAAGATGGGAAGGACAGTGTCATAGGGCCTCGTATCCATGATTTTTTCCTTGGACTTGCTGCCTGTAATACCATCGTACCTATAGGTACAAATACGGTGGACTCTTCTGTCAGGGCGATAGATTACCAAGGCGAATCCCCCGATGAGCAAGCATTGGTTTATGCAGCTGCTGCCTATGGCTTTATGCTTGTAGAAAGAACCTCTGGCCACATACTAATTGACATTATGGGAGAAAGACAAAGGTAATTTGAACTCTTTCCATTTAATATTCTTTATATGCTTTTCAAAAGCGGCCAAGCGGGTAGGCCGAATATCTTGCTTCGATGAAGGTGTGATATTCTATGATAGCTGTATCTTATCTAGAATGTTATAATTGACTCCAGCCTTATGTATCACTCTCAGATTTTTGTAGTTTAGAGGATGCGATGTTCCAGTGAGTCTCTTGTGCACGTTTGCATGGGTTCGGAGTTCGGTTAGCCGATCCTTGAACCTAGTCTTGCGTGTAGGACAGAATTTATCAATGAACTAGGTCAACATAGTGCTTTATACTTAAAGCCAATGATATTTTACAAATTTAAACCCGTTCCCTGAACCGAATCTAATACCGTCTTATGCAACGTTGGTCTTGTATGAGACGGTCGTTCATGTGAGATCAACCCTTTAACCATGTAATTAAATGAGGAATACATTGGAATTTGGGTTGGTTTCACATGTGTGATAGTCTTATATATATCGGACTCACAGGAACATTGTATCTTGTCCCAAATAAAGAAAATATTTTTGTCATATGAATAAAAATACTAGCTAGTAAACTCACCCTCTTATTTCATTTGAATCTGTGCAGGTATGATGTTTTAGGACTTCATGAATTTGATAGTGACCGGAAGAGGATGTCTGTGATACTGGGTTGTCCAGATAAGACTGTTAAAGTCTTTGTAAAAGGCGCTGATTCGACTATGTTTAACGTGATTGACAAATCTGCAAACGCAAGTATTTTGCATGCTACAGAAGCTCATATTAAATCTTACTCCACAGTCGGGTTGAGAACACTAGTGATTGGAATGAGGGAGCTTGACCAATTAGAATTTGGTCAATGGCAATCATCCTATGAGGCTGCCAGCACTGCTTTGATGGGAAGAGCAGCTCAGCTCAACAAGGTTGCTAGCAACATAGAAAAAAATCTAACCATATTAGGTGCGACTGCTATTGAGGACAGATTGCAGCCTGGGGTGCCAGAAGCAATAGAATCTTTGAGAAACGCAGGGATTAAAGTCTGGGTCCTGACAGGTGATAAGCAAGAAACAGCTATATCAATTGGCTATTCTTCAAAGCTCCTCACGGGCCGAATGAGACAAATTATTATTAATAAAAACTCCAAAGAATCATGCAGAAGAAGTCTAACTGAGGCTCTAGCTTTGTTGAATGATACTTCGAGAGTTTCTGATGATGGGACTCAGGGTTCCACTGAACTTGCCCTAATTATTGATGGAAGCAGTCTTGTCTACATTCTTGACTCTGAACTTGAGGAACAGGTAACTGAATAATTTTACGACTTTATCTTTCTTATCTGATCCAATTTTGTCTATGTACTCCCTCTATCCGGGCGAATTTTTTGTGTATTCCTTTTATTAGTCTTATAGGTGTCTCTGGCTCTCTGTCAATTGTTTTAAGTTTCCGTTTTTGGGAAAATTTTGTTGTGTAAAGTGACCCCTTTGGCCCTTTGTCTTTCCTTGACAACAGCCGACAGGATTCCAGGTGGCCTCTCTATCTTGCATTAGAAACTTGTTTTTGCAATTTAAATATTTTCGAAAACACTTCATATTTCATGGTCTATGACCCAAAACAAATGTGGTGAATAATTGAGCAGGACAGTAGGGAGTCTGAGTTAATTTGTTAGTATGTTGTACGACTTCCTGGCCTCTCAGAATTATTGAAATGTTTATTTTTCTTGTCACAGCTTTTCTTGTTAGCTAGTAGATGTGCTGTTGTCTTGTGCTGTCGGGTGGCGCCATTACAGAAGGCAGGAATTGTTGCCCTCATAAAGAACAGATCTGATGACATGAGCCTAGCTATTGGAGATGGTACGCAGCGATTTTTACCTCTATTTTCCTCTCTCTCGTACGCTATTAGCCCAATTCCTCTGTTTGGATCATTGTCTGCATATCGGAACGTCGCACACATACCAATATACCATTTCAGTTGATTAGGAGCCAATGACGTGTCCATGATTCTTTCATTTGTGTCCTAATTTTTAATCAATTTAAATTTTCTTCAGGTGCCAATGACGTGTCCATGATTCAAATGGCCGATGTTGGAGTCGGTATAAGTGGGCAGGAAGGTCGACAAGCTGTCATGGCTTCAGATTTTTCAATGGGACAATTCCGATATCTGGTGACTTTGTTGTTGGTCCATGGACACTGGAATTATCAGAGGATGGCCTATATGATATTATACAACTTCTATAGGAATGCAATTTTTGTTGTCATGATGTTCTGGTAAGTCGACATTATCAAGATTCATGGAAGCACAATCTCAGAGTTTTAATTTATTGATGGGTGTCGGAAACTGGAAAATGATACTTCAGAAATTATTGACTGTCTTTGCTTCAAATCAGTTGTCAGAATCTGGTTTTGCTATAAGGATTCTGCTCATTCCAGCATGTGTAGGCGTGTAGCTATATAATTTACTTTCATCAGCAGTAGTGACTGACCTGATTGGAGTTTTGATTAGAAGTATAGAATTTACAGTGTCCTGCACCAATCTTGACCTGGCAAATGGATCATTTAGGCTATCCAGGTCGGGTTATTTGAATCATTTCCGATTGTGGTGATTAAGATTTGAGTCTGCTTTGTTAGGTTTTGATTTGGCTGGTCTCACCAAGAAAAAAAAATCCCATCTTCTACCATATATTTATTGATTGTCTTGGCAATATTGAACACATTAGCCTTGTCGAAAATCAGTATGCATAAATGATGCCTCATCCAAAAAGCCGACTTCTAATTCTGAAGCCCATTTCTTTGTTTCTGTACAGGTACACGCTCTTTACTGCATTTACTATGACCACTGCAATTACGGAATGGAGCAGTGTCTTGTATTCTGTAGTATATAGTTCCGTGCCCACAGTAGTTGTTGCCATTCTCGACAAAGACTTGAGTAGAAGAACTCTGTTAAACTATCCCCGGCTTTATAAAAGTGGACAGAATGAAGAGTCCTACAACTCAAAGCTGTTTTGGTTGACAATGACAGACACTTTATGGCAAAGTGCTGCTGTCTATTTTATCCCTCTCTTCACTTATTGGAAAAGTGACATTGATGCTTCTGGCCTTGGTGATCTTTGGACGCTTTTAGTCGTCATTTTGGTGAATTTGCACTTGGCGATGGATGTAGTAAGATGGAATTGGGTCATGCATGCTACCATTTGGGGGTCTATAGTTGCGACTTTTTTCTGCGTCATTCTTATTGACGTCATTCCTTTCTTGCCTGGTTTCTGGTAATTTCTCTCTTCTACTTTTTATGTTTACTTGACATTTGGACTTCGTAATATGCATGAAAGCGCTGTAGATTAATAGTAATCTGTTGTTCTACTGTTATCATTGTGTTTATTCACTGGGACAATTCCGAAGATGTTAGCTACGCTTGCTGCTTTATTCACTGTCTGTGATACTCATGGGCTCATGGCTCGTGTTTGAAACCTGTAAATAAAATACAATAAAACAGAACACACGAGTTGGTATTCCAGATAAATTTTTTCTCTAAAAACAAAACATTCTCTAGGTCATCACAGCTGGTCTCTGAACATAGATGCATTTTGCAGGGCAATCTTCCATGTGATGGGCAGATGGTCATTTTGGTTCTGCCTGATTATTGTCCCAGTTGTTGGCATGATTCCTCGGTTTGTAGCAAAAGTTTTCGAACAGCGATTCTTCCCCAACGACATCCAGATTGCAAAAGAAGCAGAAAAAATAGGGACTTTTTCGGATTGGGAAAATGCGCAAATTGAAATGAATCAGTTGCATGATCCTCCACATAGATGATGAGGTGAAATAGTCTTCACTGTTAGTCTTTTACTTTCTTGTAAAAAGCTGTCATATAGTTTTTTTTATTTTTTATTTTATTTTATTACTTTGGCGAAAATCATTGTCCTTCGCTATCCCAAGGATAGATGTTAGTTACTCGATTGTAACGCGCCATAGTCTCTGTATTTATTCATTTTTTGTCCCAAGATGTAAAAGTAGCATTTTTTTGTGACAATTGAATCATACATAGGAAAAGGAATCACAGTAATTTTGACGAGAAGCGTTCGTTGTTGATGGGCATTGTTATTAGCCACTGTTTTTGCATCTATTTGTTATCTATATTGATTTTTGATATTTTTTCATCCGCGCAAAAGGGATGTTCTTGGATATTTGTTATCGTAAGGAAGTATTCCTGTGATTCTTTGGAATCGCTCCATTATTACATAATCCCGCTCACAAAATTTGAAAAATGGAGCAATTTTAAATAATCCGATAGGGATTATGGAAGCTCCGATGTGAATTGGTGTTGCCGGTGTGATTTAGGCGAGGGCGTGTTGCTGTGTTGGTTCCCCTACTAGGCGTATTATTGACTAATTGTCGTTGCTGTCGCTTGCTGTCTTAAAATGAGCTGTATACTTGTGTTCACATTGTTTGATGTTATTTGTGGTGCATCAATCATCATGCTAATAGATACGGAGTACTCCATTAACCTCGTAGATATTTCGTATTTTTGAGGCTCTCTCTAAACTGATTCTCTCCCTCCTCTCTCTACCCTTTTTGATCCGCCGCCTCCACTGTCCACACACTCCACCCTTCTTCTCCTATGCGATTGCCGGCGATGGGTTCTTCCCAAGGCCCTTCTTCGAGGATCCTTCACATCTCCTCCCTCTTTTAACCCGTTTTTTGACCTCACCCTTTTGTTTCTTTGTTCTTTTTAGGGGATCTCGGGTCGGTTTCTGTGGTACTGTTGTGAACCCCCGTAGTTAAACAATAAAGTAAACACCAAATTTGCAGCGGAAAAAGCGAGATTTTAAAAACTTTATTTATAAAACTACGGAGTCACTAAAACAAAAGAACCAAAACATAAGATAAGAAAGCTTTTATACAAATATTAACTTAAATGAATGCAAGGGATCCCGATCCCTTGATAATACCCAAATAGAGTACTACGCTACTAGAACTACAACGAATAAGGTAAATCGTTGTAAGTACAACGCTCGCTAGCTCACTCGTCGAAACCCCAAATAAGCACCAACCTGCAGCCTGTTCATTCATTAAAAATGAATGCCACAGTCAGTGGGGAGTAACTCAGGTTTCTCCCAGCCATATTATATCAAAATACAGATAGACAAAAACATGTTATAGCATACGAAACATAGCCAAGCGACATGAGCATTTCAACATGAGAATATCATTTAATAAGTGTGAGGTCAAACAAGAACAATGACATATGAGACATACGTATGTAAATATCACGTGGAATGGATAAACGAGGCCAACAATATAATATATGTGAAGGAAACCGTAGTCATTTACCTTGAAACCATTTAACAAACAATGAAAGGAATTAGACTACCAACGTCACATTCATACTTATGACTTGCATCTCACCATAAGTACAAGTGGGAACATCGGAAAGTTACCACAAACAAGTATCCGACTCAGAGGCTATCTTTAAAGCATGTCCGAGATACACAAACAAGTACTCGACTCAAGAAGTGTAAGACATTTACATGTTTAGACCGACAAGACAAACAATCCTAGACTCCAACCTCCTGGACGACGCTCATATACGGTCCTAGTCTAAACCTGGCCAGACTCTCGGGAGGTAACATTACCCGATTCGACATACGACAAACCAATCGTATCCAAGACCCGATACATGGCACATACTAGTAACCAAAGGTCGAGTAACCCCTAACCGGCAACATGGCACATACCAGTAACCAAAGGTCCGAAAAAGGGCGGAAGGGTATCCAAATCCGGCAACATGGCACATACCAGTAACCAAAGGTCCGAAAAA
>JAGPOY010006230.1:13093-23538 GCA_018983105.1 Silene uniflora
TCTCAGTCAATTCAAGATCAACTCTTACATGCCATATTATCGAACCCATCTCACCAAAATAAAATTAACTTATACAAAGTATTAATTAACTATTAAGTATAGAGATCAATCAATAATAGCCCAATCAAATAAAATTCGGCATACATAAAGTAGTGATAAATTAATAACAGTTAGCATGTAATCACGCATCCTCGAACGATAATAATTAATAATAGGGACGGTAATATCGTGTTACCCTAAACCGTGAGAATCCATAAAACCGACACAATCTACTGACAGAAGATAAGGAATTGCCGAGAAGGTAGGCTAAGCAAATAAGAAATCAAATTGAACCCACCAATCCAAAGAGATAGGATTTAATAATATGAGTGTAGGCAATCGGATGATTGAGGCAGAGATAAAGGCGAAGAACTGCTATTTGATAATATGAGGGTTTTGAGGGCATGACTTTGTGTGGGATTTATGCATATAAAGTATTGGGTTAAACAAACTTGGACCAAGTGATGGTAATTACCATTGTACACCTCAAATTTCCATATGGCCCAAACATTAAATCTCAAAAGACACACCTTTTTTTTATATAAAACAACTTTGAGATGATGTAGAATAAAATTTCTATTTTCTTAAAGAATTAAAATGAGAAATAATAATATGATTAAATAAAAATCCGGTGTATTACAATCTTCCCCTCTTAAAAGAAACTTCGTTCTCGAAGTTGAAATTTATAAGATACAAGATAAATGCTTTGAGAAAATGAGAGGTGTTACACACATTAATAAGGCACATGAAATGATCAAACAATTGTATGGAAACTTAACATAGAACTCACATTTTATAAGTCATGATTTATGTTGTAACTTCCAAAAATCACAATTAAATAACCGTTCAACGAAAACTGGAGTTATATAACTTTTTATAAAATACAGAGAGTTAACAATACGTGAGAAAAAAAAATGAGGTCCAAAGCTCAAGAATTCAATTTTTAAGGATTTTACAACTCAGTTGGTCCAAACAAGTATGTAACAGCAATTGGTCCGAAAATTGGGTCAGCTTGCAAAAATTAACATTAAATATCAAGACATCAAAAATTTTCGTGGCTCATCAATTGGAAAACATATGCGAGTCTTTTGATCAGCGGAGTTAGAATTATGCAAAAATCATAAGTACAAATTAAATGAGAAATTTTACAAAATCGTTGGTCGAAACATACTTGTACAGGAACTTTCTGACCATTGTCGACTGAAATATTTATTTCTCTCAAACCGTACATTCTATACGCATGAAACCATCGCTAAACAGAAGCTAACTCATAAGGCTATCACTCATAAAAATTTCGTTCATAGAAGATACAGAGAAAAGAAATGGCAATCAGATCAATTAGGAGTAAAAATCAGACAAAACGGGTTTCAGCACTACGTCATCCTTTTACTATGTTACAAGCTCTTACAAACACACTATCTATACTAACCCATCCTAACTTAAATCTCACACTGTGTACCTTCGTACACATCTATCCCATAAAATCCCTTCGCATCCCGATCTACTCCTTACATCTAAATCACGATTACTATGACTAGAAAACATGCAATTCAATAGTGTTTCTCATTACTATCACAATACTATGCTAGCATGGCTTCGGGAAACATGTACCACATATCTCTAGACATAAATTTGTATCACCAATGTATCACAAACATCCAATCAATTCTCAACAGAACATCACAATCTCTTCATGCTCATGATCAAGAAATTCAATATCTCATTCTTATTCCATTCACTCAAATTCACTCAGGTTACCTGGTTCAAAACTGAGAGGGCAAAAGAGCACGTATTAAGGGCGCCTTCTTAACCGCACTGTGAGCTCCTAACAGTTCTTACTCAGGGGTTCATTTTATTTAGACACATCCTACGTTCATTGGGTTCATTGGTTTAGGCCAGAGGATCGTTCGCTCTGATACCACTTTGTAACACCCCGATTTATGAAGGAGCCTTTAGCAAGACATTCCCTAATAAATCGGACTGTTACCATCTCGGTTTCCCGAGGTAGTGAATATACAGACACAACAATCCAAAGTACTTTAATTATACTTTAAGTGAATAACGGTTTACAAAAACGTTCAAACTAAAACTTATACCAAAACAAATTACAAACTTGCAGCGGAAATAAAACTTGTAAAACTAAGTGGATGACTAAACATAATTAAACCAAAGTGGACTAAACACTAGGTCAGGCAATCCAAGCTCTCTTCCCATCCAGCTCCTATCAGTCTCCGAGGTACCTGTCAATCTGCTCCCCATTAAAAGGTTCACCGCAGGTGTTCACGAATACACAGGGTCAACCACGAGGTTGAGTAGGGTAATACAATGAAACAACAAAATATGATATGCATGCTCCTCCATCACCACCATCTCCATCACAACCCATAACCCGAAACGACCCAGCCATACTGATCCCCGGCAGACTATAAATCGACCGTCGTCGATACACCAGCTCGCAGCTGAGGACACCAGGTCAGGTCCTGTAGAACCCGTCTGGGCCTTATCACAACACCATCACCACCGCACCTCATCACCACATCATCCTCCATCTCCAATGCACGTGAAATGTTTAGTTAATAATGCATAACAATACGTAGTATAAATCACCAACCAATCATGTCACAGTACACAAGATATCACAACACAGTTCAGTCACAGATGTAACACAATATATATTACAAGCCAGATTGAGTGTATTCCCCTACCTCAAAGTGCCAGCAAATCCAATTAAGCAGTTCAAGCAGTCCAGACAATAACGCAAGGAATCTGATTATCGATCCTTCACAAATCCGTCACCTAAAACAATTATAATGATAATATATAACAACTCCATACTAATTAATCCATGTAATTAATTAAATTAATTATAAAATAATTCAACTACTTATAATAATATCAATTACGTGTAATTAATTTTGAAAACCCGTCTTAAGAAACCCAATTAAACCCCAAAGGTGACATGGTCTAATTCCGGACCCAACCACCCAATACACACGCCAAACACGCCTAAGCACTCCTTAAACCGCCTTTGTCCGAACACCACCTGCTCAGCCACCATGCTACCGCTCCAGCCACGGTGTCCACCATTCCAGACCCACTCTCTCGACACCTCCACACTGCCCCTAACTCAACCAGCAACAAACAGCCACCCCGACACCCTTCTCTATACGCCTATGTTTGTACCTCCTAAAAGACAACCTAAGCACCACCAGTAGCCACCACCGTGGTCTCCTCTGACCCACGGTGGAGCCACAAGTAGGAGCCCAAGCATAGGTCAGATGCTAGACGTGTGTGGTGGCCAAAATCCCTGCAATCGCGTGCTTTTAAGACAAACATACAACTACAGCAACTCGATAACCACAGTGTATAAAACTAGTAACCACGGCCAACACAACCACCAACACCACCTCCGACCACCACCTATCTGACCACTGTTGCATGGCGACTCCAGGGGTGATCCTATCTCCCTTTTTAGTCAACTAACAAAGTCACGGTAGTCGTCTTAAGACGGTCTCACGCAAACACCCATAACTCCCCTGTTTACGTGAAACTCCGGCAACAACTACACCAACCACCACCAATAACCACCCAAATACCACCCTTCGACGCGCCTCACACCACCCATCACCGTACCCATACTGATACCTACCACCACTACCTAACGGAGACATAAAAACTATCACAAAATCAGTCGACAAAAGAGGGGAAATGGAAGGTTACCTAAAACACCCACCTGAACTGCCACCTACGCTGCCGTGAACCACCGTCGACTAGCCTTAGCACGCTCTCCAATGTGCCGTCTCCCTCTATGCTCCCTCGTCTCACTTAGATCGTGTGTGTGTGGGTTGTGGTATGCGTCGAAAATGTGGGTGCTAGGGAGTGTGGTGTGCGGTGTGCGGTTATGAGAAATGGATTAGGTTTAGGGTAAAAAGATGGTAAATGTTTCGGGTGAGGTAAATGTGTCGTGGGTCAAGGTAAGAGGTAAACTCGTCTCATTATCCAATCATTTAGCTTACGAAGCAATCCCAACTCAGAATGAATTACGATATAAACTTAACATTATAATTATCGCATGATTACGATATGAGCTCGGCTCGATAATTTTTCGATAATTATTTACGATACAATTACGATATATATATATATATATATATATATATTAATTAATAATCGTAGAAATACGGGGTATTACAACCCGTCATACCGTCGGCTCAGTCGAGCCAGAGCCAGCTCAACCGAGCTAACCCCAGCTCGGCCGAGTTAAAGTGACTCGGTCGAGGAGTTGCGTTCCAGGAACTTCTGAAACGTGACAAAACTCAACCGTAGGATCTTTAGTGAACCAGCTCGGTCGAGCTACTCCTAGCTCGGCCGAGCTACCTATGCTCATAAATCCGTAGTATTACAGTCTTCCCCTATTAAGAACGAACTTCGTCCCCGAAGTTCACACATATACCCATAACGTGACAAAAGACTCAAAACACAAGTTAACTTATAAAACGTAGACACATATTCTACCCCGACTTTAGCAAATAAATGCTAAAAGAACTCGATAAAACACACTTGCGATCATCTCCAATCCCCCTTAAAGAATTAAGGTTACGTCTTTCTAACCAAACCTACTTGATCAAAAAGGTGTGGATACTTCTCCCGCATCGCGTCTTCTGCCTTCCATGTGGCTTCCTCTACTTGATGGTTTGACCATAGCACTTTGACCAACGTTGTTTCGCCATTTCTTGTTTTCCTCGTCTTACGGTCTAAGATCTCCTTCAGTGTTTCCACATATGTAAGGGCTTCATCCAGTTCTACATGCTCCATCTCCAAAACGTGCGTTACATCTGGAATATAACTCTTGAGTTGCGAAACATGAAATACATTATGCACCCGATCAAGTGCAGCAGGTAGAGCTAACCGATAAGCTATCTCGCCCACGCGATCAAGGATGTCATAAGGTCCAATATATTTCTAAGTCAACTTGCCTTTCCTTCCGAACCTCATTACTCCCATCATTGGAGACACTTTCAGTAAAACTTTGTCTCCAACTGCAAATTCCACCGCTCGACGGTGTAAATCTGCATAACTCTTCTATCTATCCTGAGCTGCTTTCATCTTCTGTCGAATCATCTTCACATGTTCAACCATCTCTTGTACCATCTCCGGTCCCAAAACTACTACTTCAGCACTATCATCCCAACATATCAGACTCCCGCACTTACTCCCGTATAATGCTTCGAAAGGTGCCATGCCAATACTGGTATGATAGTTGTTATTGTACGAGAATTCAATCAAGTCCAAGCGGTCCTCCCAGCTGCCTCCAAACTCCATGACACAAGCTCTTAGCATGTCCTCTAAGGTCTTGATAGTTCTTTCCGTCTGCCCATCTGTTGCTGGGTGAAATGTCGTACTCATCTTCAAAGTAGTCCCCATCAGCTCTTGTAGTTTTTGCCAAAATCGTTAAATGAATCGTGCATCACGGTCTGAAATGATATCCTTAGGTACTCCATGCAATCTCACTACATTCTTGCGATAGCCATTCGCCAATTGAAGCTTACTCCAAGTCTCTTTCATTGGAATGAAATGAGCTGATTTGGTTAAACGATCGACAATCACCCAAATAATATTATTACCTTGTGCTGTACGCGGTAATCCCACAATAAAGTCCATGGAGATCGACTCCCATTTCCATTCCGGCAAATCAAGTGATTGAATCTTACCTTGCGGTCGTCGCTGTTCACCTTTGACCCTTTGGCACATCAAACATCTTGCAACGAACTCCGCGACATCTTTCTTCATTCCTGGCCACCAAAAAGTCTTCTTTAAGTCCTTATAGAGCTTGTCTCCTCCCGGATGAATAGAATACGGTGTACAGTGAGCCTCTTTCATAATCATCTCCCTCATGTCTTCATAAACTGGCACACACCATCTACCATCAAACCTCACTCTCTCATCCGAGTGAATGGAAAACCGTGACATGTTCGCCTCACCAATCCTTCCTCTCCACGCTTGAATATTAGGATCAAGAAGTTGCTTTTGCTTCAACTCCGTATATAACTTGGGTTCTAAGGTCAAACTGCTAACTTCCTCACCTTTGCGAATCATGTAGATCCCCATCTTGTTCACTTCATCTCTCAACTACATTAAAGACAAAGATGTACACAAAGAGTGTATACTCTTCCGACTCAATGCATCTGTAACCACTTTAGCTTTCCCTTCCAGATATTCTATCTTCATGTCATAGTCTCCGATTAGCTCCATCCACCGCCGTTGCCGCATGTTCAACTCCTTCTGAGTGTGGATGTACTTGAGACCCTTATGATCTGAAAATACCTTAAAAGTTGCACCATATAGGTAATGTCTCCAGATCTTTAAAGCATAAACCACTGCACCTAACTCCAGGTCATGTGTTGCATAATTCTCCTCGTATGGTTAAAGTTGTCTCGAAGCATATGCAATTACCTTTCCATTATGCATAAGCACACACCCCAAGCCATTCTTTGATGCATCCGTATAAACTTCAAAATTCTCATTCCCCCCGGTAAAGCTAGGATAGGAGCTGTTGTTAAACGCTCCTTTAATGTTTAGAACGCTGACTCACAACTCTCATCCCAGTGAAATTGACTCTTCTTCCTCATCAATGTCGTCATAGGTTTCGCGATAGTTGAGAAATCTTTCACTACCCGTCTGTAGTATCCGGGCAACCCTAAGAAACTTCGAATCTCGGCTACATTCTTCGGTGCTGTCCACTTAGAAACTGCTTCAATCTTCACCGGGTCGACTGAAACACCTTCCTTTGAGATAATATGTCCCATAAAGGACACTTTCTCGAGCCAAAACTCACATTTTGATAGCTTTGCAAACAAGTGATGGTCACGCAATATTTACAACACCACCCTTAGATGCTCTTCATGCTCCTCTTTAGTCTTTGAATAGACCAATATGTCGTCGATGAAAACAACCACAAACTGGTCCAAGTATTGACTAAATATGTGGTTCATCAAATCCATAAACACTGTTGGCGCGTTAGTCAGTCCAAAAGGCATCACTACGTACTCAAGTGACCATACCTTGACCTGAAAGCTGTCTTTGGTATGTCCTCCTCTCGAATCCTTAGTTGATGGTATCCTCACCTCAAGTCAATCTAAGAGAAAACTCCAGCTCCACTCAAATGATCGAATAGGTCATCGATTCTAGGCAAAGGATACTTGTTCTTCACCGTCACATGATTCAGCTCTCTGTAGTCGATACACAACTGCATAGAGCCGTCTTTCTTCTTCACGAGCAGAACTGGTACACCCCAAGGCGATACACTAGGTCGAATGTACCCCTTCTCTAGCAAGTCATCCAACTGCTTCTTCAACTCATCCAACTCCCTAGGTGCCATACGGTAAGGAGCCTTTGAAATAGGTCTTGTTCCTAGTTTCAGCTCCACATTGAAGTCGATGTCTCTCCTTGGTGGTAATCCCGGAATCTCATCTGGAAATACATCTTCAAACTCGGACACCACTGGTATCTCCTTTACTGCTGGCATTGTTGCTTCGGAATCCAAGATATGGCATAAGATCATGGGACACCCCTTCCTCAAATAGGACTTCAACATAATTGCTGCAATACACTTGAACTTGTGCTTGACCACAAACCCCTTGTAAGACACTCTAGTTTTCCTAGGACCCCATAGAGTTACTTTATTTTGATGGCAGTCGATACTGGCTTTGTACCTACTTAGTCAATCCATTCCTACAATCACCTCAAAGCCATCTAACGGGAATTCTAGCAAATTGACTTGAAGATCAACTTGCCCTATTACAAACGATACATCCTGATACAACTTCCCACAAGCTACTGACTCTCCCGACGGTATAAAGACATTATCTACTACAGATTCATACTTCCTCAACCCCATAGTCGTAGCATGAGTCTTAGAAACAAAAGAATGTGAAGCTCTCGAATCAAAAAGCACAAAAGTGGGTACGGAGTTAACAAGAAAAGTACCCGTAACAACTTGAGCATCATCCTCAACTGCCTGCTTCTCCATCATAAACAACTTGCCGCTGCTCTTCTGCCCATTGCCTTGAACCGTTCTTGCCGATGTTGTGGTCTTCGCAGCCGAATTCTGGTTATTGACACTTCCCTGACGCTGAAAGTTTCCACCGTTGCCACGGTTGAAGTAGCTATTGTGACTGTTGGCTTGTCCACCTTGGTTAAAACCCGAGCCAGTAGGCTTATTAATTACTTGCCATGCTTTTGTTTGGTGTCGGTGTGAAACGATAATGCTGCTGCTATGGCCTCTGAGGAGTGAACGCATTAGGACTGGCACACTCATATCTTCTGTGACCGAAACCTCCGCAACCATAGCACTGTACCCCCGAGTTATAGCTACTGGTGCGACTTCCTCGCCCACCGAACGAAGATGTACCACCGAATTCAGATCCTCCTGAGTAGCTCTTAGCCTGGTTGTAGTTACCACGCTTGAATCAAGACTGTCCACCACTCTCGTTGTCATTCTTCCTCTTCTCGTTCAGCTTCTCCCGAGTCTCCTTGGTCATCTCTACCATCCTTTCAGCATTCCTCGCTCTCTCATACGAATCAGCCAAAGTCGTGAGAGTCCCAGACTGCATCTTCTCCATGATCTTCAGAGATAGTCCTTGCTCAAAGCGAAGAGCCTTAGCTGATGGAGTAAGTTCCATGTCATCAGCATACCTTGCCAGTTCATTGAACCGTTTGTAGTACTCGACGATAGTCATAGTCTCTGTCATGCGAAAGTTAGAAAACTCCAACCGCATCTTAGCCTTCAAGTGCTCAGAAACGAATTTCCTCCTTATAGCGCCCTTGAACTCTTCTCGGGGAACTGCACCTCCGTCGTATTGACTACGAGCATCCTTCTTGACACTGTTCCACCAAGCTCCAGCTTCATCTCTAAGATAGAACACAGCTTGATCCACCATAAGTGCTTCCGGACAGTTAACCACTGCCAGAACATTCTCCATCTCCCGATGCCAGTTATCGAGCACATGAGGTAGTTCGGTAGCCTCATAGGTGGCTGGGTTCAAGCGAGAGATACTGGTGCTCATCTTTGCAGCATCCACAACCACTTCCTTCTCCCTATTTCCATTCTTGAGAGCCTCCAGCATAGCATCATGTTGCTCGATGATCCAGGCTACCTGGTCTGTGCTCATCTCTTGAGCTCTGAGATACGCAGCTGATCTTTTGGGCGGCATTTTGAGCTGATATAAGAAAAAAACGTAAGCATACAGCCTACATCTCAAAACAATAATTATGCCTAAGGAACTAGCTCGGTCGAGTCCAAGCTTGACTCGGTCGAGCTACTACCTAGCTCGGTCGAGTCACTCGAGATCAGAGTATGGCAGAACTGAACACGGGACCCTAGCTCGGTCGAGCCATATACAGCTCGGTCGAGCTACTCTTAGCTCGTCCGAGCAACTCTGAAACAGAAGCTACTGTATCACTCGGGAAACTACCCACTCGGTCGAGTCAGTGGTGGCTCGATCGAGCTACCCTTAGATCGGTCGAGTCACCTCTCGCTCGATCGAGTCATGCCTGATACGATACACATCTACCTGCATGCCTTCCTTATGGTTACCATTACGTACTATAGCTATACTAAACATGGCTAATTAACATTGGTACACGTCCGTAATGCATAAATATATATCATGCGATATAAAACAATAAAACATTCATCATGCCCAACATGTATACGTACAAAGCATACTCTTTCTCATCACACAGTTCATCACGCTATCATGCTTCACATCAAACAAACATGCATATCACAACAACAACAGATATCCTGACTCTCCCATAGTGGCCAATTAGGAGTTACAAAGGCAATCTTGCGGCTTTGGGACGTCTCTCAAGCCCTTGCAGTAGCTCCAAGCAACTCCCAACCGGGTTCATTTTATTTGACACACTAAGTCCATTGATTCATTGGTTTTAGGTGCCAAGATCATTGCTCTGATACCACTTTGTAACACCCCCATATACCGGAGTACCCTACCAAGGGCTACCCTAGCATATTAAGGCGTTACCATCTCGACATAACCGAGGCAGTGAACATCAAAAGAACAATACGAGTACCTTTATTAATAATAAGTTTAATGTCATACAACCGTCTCAAAAACAAACAACTGAAAAGTATAAAACTGTCTCATAACGTAAAACAAACTACTGTCGGCTAACTAGCTCTAAACTTGTGGCGACTCTTCCCATCCCAGAAGCACATCATCATCAAGCTCATCACCTGCTAAACCAAATTCTCACCATTCCCAAATGGATCACAGCAGGTCAAAGACAAACAACCGGGGTCAGTCAACCGAATATAACAGTAGAGATAAATAATCACAAGCGGAAGCAACAGTAATTCATAGCCAAGCATAACCAAAACTGAAGAG
>JAGPOY010006231.1:0-10444 GCA_018983105.1 Silene uniflora
TCAATTTGTCCTGCAAGTATGTTAATGTGTGTGTGCTGCTTGTTGTGTACACTACTGCCAACAAAAAGGAATATCCACCTTTTATATGCAAAGTACCACCCAAAATTAATTTGGCTTCTTAGACAAGCCGTGGGACCAAGCCCACTAAACAACCAACATCTTATTTTTCATTTCCATAAGACATCAAGTCCTCAAGTGGACTTAAACTTTGGGCTGGACCATTGGGTCATAACCCAACAATTCCCGAATGGTTAATTACCTCCGTTGAAGGAAGACTTAACCATGCTAATCAGCACTAAGAGAAACTAAGATATACTCCGTAGGATTTATTTAAAAATAGACTTAGTTGTACTTGTTTGAGTTGTGTGTTGTCCTTGATGGAGAATGTTTCCTTATATAAGCTCCCTTAATTGGCCAGCTACTCCGTATTTGTTTTGCAATCAACTACTACCTTCATTGGGAGCGGTTAACTAACCGCTGATAATCCGTTGTTATTCCTTCCAAGCGCTCCCAACTCCTTCTGGACCGATGCTTGACTTATGCGCCTTTTTTTTCCTTATTCCCTAAATGTTTAACTGGACTCATTATCTATTCATAAAAGCCCAATACCCTTGATATAATAAATTTAATACCCTTACTAAATTGAGCTATAATAATATAATTTTCAATCTTTCATGCACCTTCTACTTGCTTTTAGTGATAGCAAGAGTCTTACACTCTTATTAATCAAAGGAACAAAAAAGAGTACAACACACGAGGCTTAAGATAACATCATCATTAAATAATGATTAACTAACTAAAGTACTAATCTAGTCAAAAGCAAGATATTAAAGATGTTTAGAAATGCACTAATTTCTACGCGTTGAACCAAAGTAAACCCAAAAGATACATGAGAGTAGTTAAATCTCTTCTTTTTGCCAACCAAACATACATAGTCAATATTCCGAATTACTATATACGTATATCTTAATCATATTCATGTGTAAAAACGTAGAAATTCCATGCCATTTTTTGCTTAGTGCTAGCATTAGGTAAACTTTAGACACGGAATACATTGCCTTGAGTCACTTCGTCGGCCATTCTAGTAAACATCACCACACTATAAATAACCTTGATAAACTTACGTCTTCTTCACAAAATAACATCATTTGAATTTGCATACAGTTTTCGAAATGGCTTCTTATTTGTCTTCAATGTCAATTCTTGTAGCTCTTGTTGTTTTGTTTTTGGTTGGAAACTCTGATGCTCAACTTTCGACCGCTTTTTACTGCAAAACATGCCCGCAACTATTTCCCACTGTTCGAGCAGTCGTTGAAGCTGCTATTAGCAAAGAGGCTCGTATGGGTGCTTCTCTTCTTCGCTTACACTTCCATGATTGTTTCATCAATGTACGTAATACTCTTTCTTAATTAATCATTTAAGCGAATTAATTAGTCTATATTATCCGTTGTATTTGACTGCATTGTTTTGAAATAATATACAGGGATGTGATGCGTCAAACTTGCTTGATGATACACCGTACTTGAAAGCTGAAAAAACTGCAGCTCCTAACCTAAACTCTGCTAGAGGATTTGAAGTGATCGATCAAATAAAATCGGCAGTTGAGCAAGTCTGCCCTGGTGTCGTATCCTGTGCTGATATTCTGGCCATTGCTGCAAGAGATTCAGTTAACATTGTAAGTTTCCTACAACATTGACATACGATTTTGAAATAAGAAGCCGGTCGGTATGAGTTAAATTACATTTGTTTGACTTGGTTAAATCATGTATGTATGTATGTAGCTTAGGGGACCAGAATGGGATGTGAAGCTTGGTAGAAGGGATGCTTTGACAGCAAGCTTCGCCGCAGCCAACTCTACCAATGGTATCCCCCCTGCTACTTCCAGCCTAAGCTCCCTCATCTCTAATTTCCAGAGCAAAGGTCTTTCTGCTAGGGACTTGGTCGCCTTATACGGTATGTAATGCCTATTCTTTACGTTTCATAAAAATACTTCCTCACAAAAGAATAAAAACGTAAAGAACCTGTTTCTTCGCTTGTACAACATTTAGGTGCTCATACAATTGGACAAGCAAGATGCGCAAACTATAGGGCACACATATACAAAGACAGCAACATCGACGCCTCATTCGCAAGAGCAAACCAAGCAACATGCCCTAAAAATTCAGGAAACGGTGACAATAACTTGGCGCCATTAGACCCACAAACTCCAACCACATTTGACAACATCTATTTCAAGAGCCTTCTGACCAAACAATCTATTCTTCATTCGGACCAAGAGTTGTACAATGGAGGATCCACTGATTTATTGGTGCAAACCTATAGCGCCAACTCCGGTGCCTTCAACTCGGATTTCATAAACGGGATGATTAAGATGGGTGATATCAAGCCACTTACTGGGTCACAAGGCCAGATTAGAACCAACTGCAGGAGGATTAACTAACTGGTCACCTAAACACAATATTTTCCATCCTATAAGTCACTTTTATACACAAAAAAATGTCTTACGTAAGAATTTGTCTTTCATTATGGGAACTTTTATTATTCAACCAACTGCATTATGTATGTTTTCATTATGGGAACTTTTATTATTCACTTTTACTCCGATTGCGTACTAAAGTTTAAATGAGAATATCTTCAAGTTTACGTCATGTGTTTCTTTCCATGGTTTTTTAAGTTTTTTTTTTCTCTAACAAATAGATTTAAGAGATTGCCTATTTCGTAAGAATGTTACAAATCATGGGAATTTTTATTTGGTTCTTGTTTTGGTTAAAAACTGTCAAAACCTAATATATTGTCTTTTGAGGGGTAAAGTGAGCTATCTTATTAGCCGCGTATAGGGGGGTTAAGTTATGTATGATTTGTGACGGAATAATGATGTAAATAAGGTAAAGAGCGAAATAAAGGAAATAATGACACAAGAGATTTTGGTGGCGGAAAACCCGGTATGGGAAACAACCGCGGGGGGAGTCGGTATCCCGCCAATATTCCACTATAATATGATAATTGGAATACAGGTATAATATGTGACTAGTCCGGATCTGATGACGGATAATCGGTTCTACGGACTGATGGTGAGCTAACTGGACGATGACAGTTGTTTGTGGGTTTGTGCTTGGCTTAATCATGTTGTACGTGAAATACAGGGGTTTATAGTGTGATATCTATGGAGACAAGGTAATGATTAGACAATCATTACTTGATTATGAGGAATCTTTTATGGTGTTCATGGTTAACGTAGGAGGGTTTTATGATGTAGTGTTGACGGTAGGTTTTATTTGGTTGTATCTTCTGCCGTATGAATTAATGGTTGAATATCGGATCCCTTCTTCTTCTTTTCTTCTTGTATTTATAGAGAATAAATCCCAGTGGGTTTATTAGGGTTTCCACTTGGTTGCCTTATTGCTCAAGATAGGGTTTAGTCTTCATGGGTCGTACCCGTCTTCGGCCTTCTATCCGTATTTCTCTCCCTTCGGTCCAAGGGCCCGACTCCCCCATGTATGACATGAGTCTATTTGCTTATTAATTACCCACTTGTCTCGTGCCACGTAGCCCTAGGCCAAATAGCGGATTTTGCCCCAAACAGTTTGCCCCCAATTTCTCTTCTCGGTTTCCTCGAGGAGGGAAATTAGTTCTTCAAGTTATGCTTGCTGTCGTCGTTCTACTACTGGAACAAACTGCTGCTACCTCCTGGAAGACGCCGATGGAACCTTGCTGAAACAAGCTGAAGCAAGCTGGTGTATCTTGGAGGAGGTAACTGGAACTTTGCTGAAGTAGGCTGAATCTTAGCCTGCTGAACTTCTACTAGAGCAAGATACTAAAACTCTTCTGGAACCGGCCGCTGCCAGCCTACTGAACTTCTGCTAGATCTGACTGCAGAATGACTGCGAGAGCAAGATGGTGAAGCTCTACTGGAGCAGACTGCTGAAACCGTACAGGAGCAGGCTGCAGGAACGGGGCAGGCTGCTGAAACTGCACCGGAGCAGGCTAATGGCACTCTGCTGGATCAGGCTGCTAGAACTCTACCGGATCAGACTGCTGGAACTGGAGAAGGCTGTTGGAACTGCGCTGGAGCATACTGCTGCTGGAACTCTGCTGGATCAGGCTGCTGAGACTGCTCGGGAGCAGACTGCTGGAACTGTGCTGGAGCAGGCTGCTGGAACTGCGCTGGAACAGGCTTCTGGAAGTGCGCTGGAGCAGGCTGCTGGAACTGCGCTGGAGCAGGCTGCTGGAAGTGCGCTGGAACAGGCTGCTGGAAGTGCGCTGGAGTAGACTGCTGGAACTCTGCCGGAGCAACCTATTGCCAGCTTGCTCGGCCTGACTCCTACTAGAAGCATTTGAGATAATCCTGCTGTGTACCCAGAATTCTGGCACCCTGAGCTTCTCACTCAATCGAATCGTACTCCGTTGTTCTGGAAGACTAATTTCTGACTCTTCTTGAGTTTGACGATCTGGAAGTAATTGCTAGCTGATGTCTTCCAAATGTCGACCTGTAGATTTCTGCTAGCGGAATATTCTAGCAACCAGATTTCAGGTGGATTCTGCTAAAAGATGATGAGCTCAACTGGCGGAGGCTGAAATCCTGATGGCGGACGTTGGGATCTTGCTGGCAGACGCTAGGGAGCAGCGCCTGACACAGGGATCCTGCTGACAGATGCTGGAGAACAGATGTCAGATGTCAGGGACAGGTGCCCGACACCAGACCCTGCTGGCGGATGCCAGGAGCCTGCTGGCGGATGTTGGAGAGCAGATGGCAGATGCTGGGGACAGGAGGCCGACACCAGACCCTGCTGGAAGATGCCAGGAGCCTGCTGGCGGGCGCTGGAGAGCAGGTGCCTGACGCTAGAATCTTGCTGACAGCTGCTCAGGAGGAATAATTTCCACCTGCCCTTATCATCCTATTATCTGGTCACCAAGGGTGGATCTGGTAGTTGACACAAGTTTATTGTGCACTTGTTGTATAGGAGATTCCTGCAAAATGTTTGTAATGCAATATATGTTTTGTGTTTGAGCCGTCTTTTGTCAACCTGAGAGGTTGACTCCAGATATAAGGGGTTTGCCCCCAACTCAAGGTTGCTGCCGTGTTGGTGTATAAACCAATTTAGGCGCAGAGGTCGGTCACGTGACTGCGTTAGCCACGTCAGATTGGCCGTTCCAGTCCAGGGAGCTGGGATAGGTGTCTGGGGGTTTGGCCGTTTTAGGTATCAAACCAATCTAGGCCAACCGTATCAGCATAGGGGCTGACTTAGGCCAGGTCGACTACTGCACCTTGTTCATGACGCAAGGTACAATTGTCGGGTAAGGATAGCTGTGATTAAAGCGTACCTTAGGGAGGATAGCTGTGATTAAAGCGTACCTCAGGAGGATGGCTGTGATTAAAGCGTACCTCATGGACGTTTTATGGCGTCATTCCAGGACGAAGGATGGCCATGGTTAGGCGTACCTTAAGAAGCATAGCTGTGATTAAAGCGTACCTCTAGGACGTTTAAGTCGTCACTCCAGGACGAGAGAAGCGCTGCAGGACTCTAGTTGCACAGAGGTCCCTACACTCCTCTAGGGGTTTTTGCACGTATGCTGGGGCCCACCAATGCCGTTTAGAGGCGTAACAGCTGAGGAGAGGGTGGTGACCAGGGTAGCTGCCAGGCCGGAGGCTGGCAATAGCGTATCCCTTCGATAGTTCACCACCTTAGGCAACACTTTCAAAGTATCATAGAAGTTAGAGCACAAATTGGCATTTTCAGAACCCAAAAGACTCTCATAAGATCAAAGCATACGTGAAATACCTGTGCTGTTCATGGGGTTGTCCGGTCAAGGACCCAGACAGCTGCAGACCACATAGGCTTCAGAATTTTAAAAGAAAAAAGAAAGCTACCAAATTGATAGTAGTTACAAAGTTGAAAACTGATGGTGGCCAGCCATCTTTTCTTTTTGTTTGTTTTTATTTTTTGTTTTGTTGGAAATAATTTTTGTGGGTTAGAAAATACAAGACTTTGTACTCTTACAACTACTTATTATCGAAAGTGATACCTGGTTTGTGCCTGTATAGGTGGTTGTACACCTTCAAGGTAATTTTGTGCCTGTATAGGTGGTTAAACACCTTCAAGGCGATTGTATACTCCTTTGTTGATTTGTTCTGCCTGGTCATCTTCGCCTGGTTCTGTTTCCCTCTCATATATACATACCTGTGGGCGGGGACCCGAACATCTAGTGGTATCACCGTCTCTACTTTGAACACCAGGCTGAAGTGTGTTCGAACAGTTTTTCATTTCTGCCTCCAGTTTCTTTCATCTTTCGTTTCAGGTTCTCAATAGTGAGTTGACTTGCTCATTGGAGTGCTTGTTCTGGCGACTAGGCGGACAATGTATTCTTTGCTGGCGACTAGGCGGACAATGTATTCTTTGCCCCTTGCATGATTTTCACAGCTGTGGTGTGGAAGGCATGCATTTCTGCTTGCAATTTGTTATTTTATGTTCTGGCCTCGAGGGGACCTGGCTGATGGCAGCATGTATTGCTGTGATTTTTTGCTTTAGGAAGCTGATATAAGCATGTGTGCTGCAGTATTCAGGCTGCTGCTTGTCTCCTGGATGTTCAGGGAGCTAGGAGCTTTTATGTGCTGCCAGACAATGTGAACCAGACGGCTGACGCTGGGGTCTGGATGGCTGATGTTGGGGACCAGACGCCTGAAATTGGGATCCTGCTGAGAACCAGGTGCCTGACGCTGGGATCCTGCTGGCAGATGTTAGCGAGCAGGTGCCTGACACTAGGATTCCACTGGAGGATGGTGAGTAAGCTGCTTGCTGATCCTCTTTGCTGATAGAGTTGCCTGATCTGTTGGCAGATTAGATTAACATGCAGGTAAAGCAATCTGATTGGCGTTAGGAGGCAGAGTATTCTGCAAGCATGCTGATCTACAAGCTGCAAGCGGAAAGACTTGTCCTGCTATCTTGTCCAGCTAGCTGGGTGACCTGATCTGTATGCAGGAAGGTTGTTTCTGCAGGCTGGAATTTTTCTGCATGAAGCGTTCTGCGCTCTGAGTTCTGCATTCAGCATTCTGTGCTCTGCATCCTGCATCTTGCGTTCTGTATCCTGCATTCTGCATTCTGCGTTCAATTTCCTGCATTATGCATCCTGCATACTGCATTCTGCAAGAGGAGCGATTTTTCCTGGAGGAAGAATGTCAGATTGTGGAGCCTGTGTGACCACTCCTGCTTGCAGGAAGATCTAATGACAGTCCTGCAAGAAATCTTTTTGCTATGGCTGGGAGATGGCATAGCCACCGACCCTCCGACGCTCAAGGTAGTAATTATTTTAAATATAAATCAAGTAATGAGATTTATGAGTTGATGAGCTACCTCAGGGGGAGAGTATGCGCCTATGGACGATGTGAATCTTCTTTCCCTTGTTTACCGCTAATTGTAGCATACAAAATGATAAGCATGGTTAATAGGATACCTGACTTGAATGCTGCCCCCAGGGTTATGAGGGCGTCTGCCTGCTGGTTCTGGTCCCTGATCAGGGACCTGTCTGGCTTCGGGAATTCTCAGATTCCTAACTTTTCAGGTGTCGGACTTTCAAGCATCAGACTTTCAGGTATCTGACATTCAAGCGTCATACCTTCAGGTTCAGGACGCTACAAGCTTGGATGTTTTTAGGTGCCTTTCAGGCGGCTGATCGTAAGGTGTCAAATTTTAAGGTGTCTGTCCGTCAGGACGCTGCAGATCCCGCAAGCTCGGATATTTCTAGGTTCCTGACTGTTTACGTGCCTGTCCTGCTCCCCTTATGTTGGAAACTCTATCAGTGTACAATGTTGAATTTTGGTTTCCCATGTCTGCCTTTAGGTTCATGGTGCTTCTGTCCACCTAGGTCTGAGGTGTCGGACTAAAGCAAGACATAGTGTACTATGGCATGTGATTTAATGGTCGTTCGAGGTTCGAACTTCATGTCGTGAGCACCTAGGCGTGTGGTTTAATTGGTCATCCCTCCTGATATCTATAATGGCTCTCAAGGGGTAGATAACTACCACATAGATAAGATATGACTAATAATAAGGAAGCACTTGATAGAAAGATGTAACAAGTGCAAGGATTAGTTTTTCAAGTGGTGTGTACCTGGTCTCTGCAGGATGCAGAGACTTACTGAAATAATATTTTGGTTTCCAGCATGACATTGACTGTTGTCTCGGTGACTGATAGATACGTGGACTCGGATTCTCCTGCTCCTGGTTTTGATGGCAGAGATAGTGCGCTCAGGTAGTGCTTCGGTTTTGCGAATGTTTTTCATGCTCCTCTTCCCAATCGAGCCTTTAGCGCTTCCCAGTCTGTTGTGCGATATATTCCATTTGCCCTCTCTCGCTTCTGACTCCTGGGCGCTGCTCTCTGTCCAGGCCGCCTGCTGGATTCTGGCTACTTGGGTGCTGCTCCCTGTCCAGGCTGCCTGCTGGATTCTGGCTGCCTGGGTACTGGCGAAAGGGTTGCTACAACAACTATTCCTGGTTGCCGTTCTGGTGTCTACTTACTGCCTTCTACTGACTGCTTCATGCTTCCTGAATTTCCAATTCTGTTTCCTCCTGCTTCCATTCTGGTTTCTCCTACTTCCTGAATTTCCGATACTGCTTCCTCCTTCATCCTGCTTCCTACTTCCTGCTACCCGAATATTCAGTTCTGGTTCCTCCTGCTTCCTAATTTTCCGATTCAGGTTCCTCCTGCTTCCTCCAGGACCTGGAAGTTGAGAGAAGGTAGCTGATCGAGACTTCTTTATTCTGCTAGATCTCAGCGTGCTAGAGACCTGGTTCTGGATGCTGGTGATGTCCATGAGCCAGAGCTAATTCCTGCAAGAAGAGGTCAAACAGAGCGAGGTACCCGAACTGGTGTTACTGCAGCCTTGGAGAGGATTCTGTTAGATTGGATCTCTCCTGCAGCTTGGCTGAATTTTGATTGTCAGCGTTAGGGGCGTGGCCCTTGGTGTTTTGTTTTGTTTTATCTGATGGTTCTCGAGTTCTAGGCTGGCTAGGAGACTCGTCATTGCTGGCTGCCGACCCTATGAGGGTGACAATTGCTTGCAGTTGTAGGAGTTAGCATCCTGATTGTTTTCGCCTTGGCTAGGTCCAGCCTACCAGCTAGATTTAGTCTGGTTCCTGTCACA
Source organism: Silene uniflora (assembly GCA_018983105.1). NCBI lineage: Eukaryota > Viridiplantae > Streptophyta > Magnoliopsida > Caryophyllales > Caryophyllaceae > Silene > Silene uniflora. The sequence continues at coordinate 9,139 of JAGPOY010006231.1, forward strand.
TAATCGTGGAACCAAGCGAAACGAACCATGTTAGCTTTAAGAAATTAAATCAACTGTCAAGTAGATTACCTGTATAATCTGGATCTTTCACCAATCTTCGTTCTGGGTCCAGCTTACCCATGCTGACTGAAGTACCTGCGTCTACCAGGACTTTTTTTATGGTGTAGTTTCTATTTACGATGTTATGCTGAGAGCATAATGGTGGTGTCCCTGAGTGTCATGAGCGTCTATCTCATCGAACGTGATAGTTGGCAGATTCCCATGACTGACTCTGCAGGAGGATTCTGAGCGATCTGTTTTTGTTTCTGTGGCGTGCCTTTTAGCTACTTGGTATGTTAGGCAGCATAGTTATGGTTCACCTGTTATCACGTATATTATTCTAGCATAAATAGGAAGTGTAGAAGCTAGAACCTGATTTGTGGAATCTATTTCACTAGACCATGCCCCCACGTGATAGCAGGTTGTCCAGGTTGTGCTGTTCGTATTGATATGTTACCTGTCTCCTGGCTGTCAACCAGGTTTCCTAATCCTGCAAGAGGGTTAGGGACAGGCGGAATAGTACCAAAAGATGTTACCTTGGTGACGACATTCATGTAGAGGTATGTCATATGGGGCTACTAATTACTGGAGTTACATGACAATGACTCCATATTGTCGTTCTGATTCCTGTTGGCTGAAATTTCTGCAGCAAGGAGAATTTTAGCTCTAACGGAATCACAAGATAAGGTGTTACCTGACGTAGCTCGCAGTTTGATCAACATGGAAGGGTGACTGTATGTTAGGCTTCCAGGCTGTTGCATGCAGACCACCTTTAAAGGGATTTGTCTATCTGGTCCAGAGATTCTGGAGGTTTTAATCTGCCCCCAGCCTAGTACCTTTGAGTCTTCCTCCCTGTACTGAATATTCCTGCTATGGCAGAGGCTGATGGACCTCTAGGAACCTGATTTACTTTAGAACTTCAGAGGAACTCTAAGGAGCAGTTCTGCTGCAAGCATCTAAATGAATTCAGGGGAGCAAATCTGCGGCTGACATCTGAAGGAATTCCAGGGACCAGATCTGCTGTCGGATTCAGGAAGACTTCTGGGACCAGAGATGCTATCTGACTTCTAGAAGATTCTGGGACCAGATCTGCTACCTGACTTTTGGAAGATTCTGGAGCCAGGTCTGCCGCCTGACTTCTGGAAGATTCTGCGACCAGATCTGCTGCCGGACTGGAAGATTCTGGAGCCAGATCTGTTGCCTGACTTCTGGAAGATTCTGGAGCCAGGTCTGCCGCCTCACTTCTGGAAGATTCTGCGACCAGATC
>JAGPOY010006232.1:0-10442 GCA_018983105.1 Silene uniflora
CTATGCTCCATATTTGGTCCATTTCCCATGCTCCACTTAGCCTTGCATTTCTAGTGTGGCATTTTAGCTCAACTTGTAGTCATTTTAGCCTAGAAAGCTAAGTTCACCTACAAAGCATGTCAAAACACAAAATACACTAGCAATGCAAATATTAGCTCAAAAACACTAAGATAAGTGCTAAATACAATGCAAACTAGAGCTAACATAGGGGGATAAATTACACAAATTAGGCACTTATCAAACTCCCCGAAGCTAAGTCCATGCTTGTCCTCAAGCAAGATCATCCCTTACATGCAATCTCAATTGACTAAAAAGCATATGACTCTCATCCCTAAACAACATGGGCATGAGGAAAAGCAAAACATAGATGAGATTTACATGGCGGCGTAGCATGGATGGCTTCAAGTGGACAATTCGGCTCTTGCATGATCATGTGACTATTGGACTCTTACGGTGCACTCAAACTCAATTTGTGTTTAAGGACAATTTTTGTGAATAAACACTCAACTATCCTCGACTTATAAACATGTGCCCGCAATCTAATATGGTAAACAATCAAATCATAAGTCAAAACGATCATATGCAAGCAAAGATGAAGCCAAAAGGGTTAGAAGAAGGCCATATGTGACATGGGTAATAAGGGGGACAAATAGTTATGGATTTGTGGTGTTATTAGCCAAGCTAGCAACCAAAAACCATAGAAATGCTCATATTCCAAACCCAAATTCCCAATGTAGAAGATTAACTCCTTGCAATACAAAACTTTAAGATATTTCTCCAAAACTTTGATGATGATAATAACATGAGAAATTCTCAACTCTTCTACTTTTTTCAAGCAACAATACATGTATATCAATTTTTGCATTTGCTTTTTCACACTTTCTTTTTCATTTTTTTCTTATTAAGCTCATTTTTGTGTGATTTTCCCTTTCTTTCCTTGCTTCACTTCTCACTTTCATTCACAACATTCACAATGATATATAAACTTTGATATTCATCCCAAATAGAGCTTCCCACTAACATAGCTACTAGCTTGACAAAGGTAGACAAGTTTTATGTAGCTTAAGGACATTAAGATCATAAAGGGGGCTAGAAAATGGGCAATTTTATCAACGTGAAAATGGCTTCAAAATGCAATGCAAAAATGAAAGTAATGCTTAAATGACATGAAATGAGGACCATACTTGCTCGTTTTGATGGAACACACATCATAAGGAGACCTACCACTCACCTAAGAGGGACCGGATATGGATGCATCGGTCTTAAGGAGACTCTACCTTACCATTTGTAGCTTTGCCAAAAGTCTAGATCAAGCCTATTGAGTCCACAATTCGTCATCCACCTACTATGTCAAGACATCCCCATGTTTGCATAATCCCGTCAAAATAGAATAGAGTCAAAGCTATCAAGCATAAAATGGGATAAACAAGAGGGCATTAGTAGGACAAGCAAAGAAATGAGCAAGAATTTACACAAAAAATTGCAAAAATTTCTTAAAACTCTCATATTTCTACCTAAATGCAACTAAACTATATGCAAATGCATTTCTCCCCCCAAGCTAAACATCACATTGTCCTCAATGTGTCAATAAATACACTACTACAAATCCCTTGTATTTATGACGCTTCACTATTGACGCTTTAATAGAGCGTCGACCACATAATCATGTAGAACTTGGTTTTCGTTTGAGCGCAATATTAAAAATTGAAAATTCACCAAAATTCCAAAGCGCCTAGAATATTCCGCCTAAACACTATTCTGCCTAAACACATTCGTTGTACATCTTTGTCCCCCATTTTCTACAAACCATTGAACAAAACCCTAAATAATACTGAGTAATTGCAAAAATCTCTCAACAATAATCGATTACTTGCAATAATTGAATCGATTTTTGCCGTTATTATTGCTAGTAATCGTTCTTGCGTGCCCAGCCGCATCTGTCATACGATTCGATATACCGCTTCCTTCACCAACCACTCGAGGTTATCTCATTATCCTTCTTTTCATATTTGAAATTGTTTGATCAATTGATTAATATCTCTCGCAAATTCTTTTGTTGCTAATAGTAACCTATAATAATTGATTACAATAAAGTTTTAAATTTAAATTGAAGTAAAATTGATATTTTTTTATGATTAGGGTTCTTAGAATATTTGGGGTTTTTTCCCTAGATAGTTCATGGTATAGTTGTATTAATAAGATATTATTCAGTAAGAATAGCTAGTGGAGCTGATTATGAATTTTTTTCATAGTTGAATTGATCGATTACGGTCCAGCCTCCAGCCCTCCACTACTATTAATTTGTGGTAGTTTCACCTTCTCTTAGTGTATGGTGTGGATTTTAGCTTCATTGACCATCAAAATGGCATGCTTCTCCTAGTTCACGGCCAGCTTTTTCATGTATGGCGACTAAGGTCGACGAATCATCCACCATTGCTAACATACAAGGTAATTTGTTCCCCTTGATATTAAGTTTAAATTCATACTCCTGGAATCAATTGAGGGTTATTTATACGGGGTTTGTCATTTAATCACCCCGTTAGTTATGATTAAGACCAAGGTTTATTTTTATTCTCAAGTGTTGATAGGTTTAATTTTTGGGTATATTAAGATGTGTAGATAATTAAAGGGTGCTTCTTTGTCGAACACTGGAAATGATGAATAATATCCGCCCCCCAAGGGCAGATTGGTATGAGGAATTATTCGCCTCGGTCATGAACAATAGCATGAAAGGATATGAATCTGAGGTCAGTCATATTCAACTAGAGAAATTTTTCATGTAATACTTTTTTCCTGTATGGATTTTTTCCTTTATACCTGGAGAACTGTGTCAGTTGTCCAGCAAATTTGCTGCTATTGTCATGTAAGTGACTCTTATCGTATTTTTTTTGCAGAGGTAATGATGCTTATTAAGTTGTACCACTGTATTCTCCGTTTTTTTCATTTCCTTTTCTGCAAATCATTTGCAATATTCTATTTTTTCCAAATTGTTTATAGCTTATTCCTCAAGCCATCTGCTCCAGATATGCACTTGCTGTCGGTGCAAATTTTGTGTGGCTTGTGCGACTATTAATGATAGTCTGCTATCCAATTGCCTATCCTATTAGGAAAGGTACTGGTTTGACATCTCCCTTACCTAGCCCTCGTTGTAATCGTAGCGAATTCAATGTGTCTACTTTTTTTTTTTAAAAAAGTTGACTATGATACTATTATTCTTCTCTAGCTTTTCTTGGAAAACCTGTTAGTGAAGTTGGGTTTCTGAATATGTCTGAAGAACTTAACGAGTTAATGCTAGCCATTATCATTATTGTCTATAGAATATATGTAAGGAATCTATAGGTTTTTTATGTTTCCTTGTCAATTGTAGCAGATCTGATAAACTGTGTGTTTCTCAGCATGCTCTAACAAGTAATGATTTGGTTTGGTTTCACAAGTGAGATCTTTTCATACTAATCTCTCTACCGATATTGTTGGCCTGATTCTTTTGTACTTAAAAGCTCACGTCTTCTCGGGGAAGGGACTTGTGCAACTTTACTTTACAAATATCATTTCATCTCATCAAAGAGGGTAACATTCCGTAATAAATAGTACTCCGTATGATTTATCAGCATGGTCTATAAGCATACTCTCTGATTGTAAAAATGTAGTCTTCAACACGGCTAAGCTAGTTATGTTTGTTCGTTATTCCCGTATTATTTCATAGGTTATTTCTCTTGTGACTAATTTTCAACTACGATTCTTCCCTTGTCACCTAGGCTGGAGTTCAAACCTCAAATAGTGCAAGTGTGATAGATTTGACAACGTACTTTTTCATTTATCATTTGGATCGAGCTCCTCCTCTTGTTTCCAAATGTGTTAAAACAATGTTACGCCTAAGATTTGAATTATGTAGCAATATTTATTATTGTTTGTTCTTTCTGATTTTGCTACTTATAAGTTACAGTTCGAATAGCGAGTTCTCAAATATTCCGCTTAAGCATTCAAACCTATTGTTAAGCGTGTGGGATTTTTATATTTAATTTATCTCTTATCATATGCATTTTATAGTTATTCTATATTTTTTTTTCTGAACCCAGGGTGCTATCCGAAGAGATTAATAGGCTGACCAAGAAGTTAGCTGAATTAGGTCCTCGGATAAGGGTACGTACTGAACTCCTAACATCATGTTTGATTATTAACTATTTGAATTTTGTTTTCTTATTAGTTTAGGAATGCTGATAATGCAAAATTTACCGAGCTTGGAGTCTAATATTTACCTAGGAATGCCTTTTTCTTATATTGAGCATCCTTTGTTAATTTCTGCTGCCTTTATTGGTCTCATATTAGCTGAAGTCTTGTTGCATGTAAAGTGTAAGTCTGTTGACTGTCAGCATAACAGAAATTTAATGGTTTGATTATTCTCTCATGGGAGGCATTGAAGCACTAGGGTAATGTTGCTGTATTTTCTCATGGCTACTTATAGTGAGTAACTGAGTATCATGTTGATAGGGAGGGAAGGGAAGGGGAGGGAGAATGGAGGTGGTGATTTTCCCTCCAAATCTTGCCTTTGATGGAGAGGAAATAATTTGCCTTGTAGGAGAGAAATGGAGGGATCCATTTTCCCTCCCATCCAACTCCCTATACCTTTATTTTGCTAACCAAACAATGCATTTCTCATCCTTCGAATTCCTTCCCCTCCCTTTTCCTCCAAATCTTGCCTTTGATGGAGAGGAAATAATTTGCCTTGTAGGAGAGAAATCGACTAATGGAGGGTGTGTGTGGATTTGTGTGAATGTAGTTTGGATAGTTGAAATTTTAATGATTGTCCAATTCTTTGAGGTCTGTTAATTCTATGCAAATTTTGGTATGCTGCATGTTATGTGCATCAATTTCGAAGCCTGCATTGCCTTAGGTGCGTCTTAATTGAGATAAAGTAATTGGTTTCCAGGTTCCAGAATATATGATCCTTTAATTGATCACCATGCTATCAGTTTGTATATATGCACATTTTGGTATAGAGACTCTATACTAGTATTAGCCTATGAGGTTGGAGATTAGAAAAGAAACTAGTTCAAAAATTTATTTACGATGCATTGAGTCTTAGCTTACTATGGTGCCCAATAGATAATGTATTATATGGTAGAAAATATCCACTCTTCCAATTCTTGTTTCTCCCCTTCCCATTGGTATTGAATTATGCAATAAATGTGGATTATATCAGTGACTTGTAATTATACCAGGTCATTCTGCGGACAAACTATGCATGCTGTTTAAACCAAGAAGAGAATAGAAACTATCAAGTGTGCTCTACAACTTGACGTTGCTGTAACTCATGAACTCGTCAGGTGTAACTCATTAACTGGCCAGGTTGCAGCTAAGCTAACCTAGCTAGTGTCCAGGAGGATAAGTAAATTTATCGAGGTCATGTGATTAGTGATGTAATAGTACTAGAGAAAATTACTTTCGTCATTCAGAATTATTGCTCTCCGATGGATGTTATTCAGTTAGATCATAGATTTATCTTATTCCATGAACTGAGAAGATGTATAGTATACATACATTGTATAAATTATTTTGATTATTAATTGGAGACGTGAAGATGTTTCATTCTTAAATCATGTGCACGATGTACTATTTAGTATATTAATGGTCAATTTGTGTGACGATTTTAGGAAATCAAAATCTCAAAATTAAAGCCGAAATTATACCGTGACGATAAGAAGTGTCAATATATAAATAGTGGACGCCTAATTTCTGTCTCATCGAGTGACACATAAAAGCGTAAATAGTCGCTGGAGACGCTTAAGAGCGTCAAATTTGTTGACAAATAAAAGCGTCAATAGCCAACGAAGACGCTTAAAAGCGTCAAATTTGTTGACAATCAAAAGCGTCAATAGTCCATGAAGACGCTTAAAAACGTCATATTTGTTGACGAAAAAAAGCGTCAATAAATAACGACGGCCGAAAAATTGACGCTTTTCTAAAGCGTCAATAAATAAAAAACTGACGCTTTAAAGCGTCGAAAAACACTTGAAAAAGCGTCATCAATGCACGGTATGTGTAGTAGTGATAGTAATTTCAAAACCATAAAAATGGCTCAAACATAAGGACAAGAGGCATGTTTAATGGGTTGCGAGAAATCTACGCTAAAGTGCAAAGAAAAAGCATACTAACCAAGCTAGCCTCCCCCAAGCTAGCATAAGCAAAGGGGGGGTACCATTGAAGACCAAGAAAAGGCGCCAAACGCGTAGAAAACCATCGTCCCGATCAGGGTTAGGCCGTCCCGATCAGGATTGACCATTTCTAGGAATGTTGACTTTTCTCCGCGTGTTATAAATTAACTCCCATAGTTGAAAGTTACGTCCCCGACCGGGACCAGAGCCTTGGGACGGTATTTTAGTAGCAAGAATACCTCCACTAATTTACCAACGCCTACAAACATATTAAAAATTGTTAGCTTGGTTAGAAATAAAACTAATATGACTAAGAAAACAATAAAATGCGAATTTTGAAAAACGAAAATAAATAAAGCTCGGGTTGCCTCCCGAGAAGCGCTGGTTTAAAGTCCCGCACGACGCAAGTGGTGGCAAAATTCGATCAATCCTTGTCATTGGACCGACCACTTCCCAAGAGGTTCTCCATTTGAGTTGTCACCTTTTCCCCCCATATCCAATTCTCTTGGAGTAGACCCATTCGAGCCTTCCTCTTTTGAGAACGTGAGAGTCTATTCGTTGAAGAACGTGCACCATCCTCTTTAGAACCCTCCATGGAGTCCCTTATTGGGTCATCCATGAAATGTTCCTTAGTATCCACCTTGGCATTGCCTTCTATGTTAATGTCACCTACAAGAATATCAACAACAACATCTACCTTCGAAGAATTCGTTAGTAAAGATTGAGTAGAAGGAGCAATAATAGAGTCTACATTATTAGATAAATGGCGAAACTCTTGTGACATGAGGCTCCTACCAGTGTTATTCTTGTTAAAAGTGACTTGGTCATCTCCTATCTCCATTGTTAACCTCCCGTTTTTCACATCGATTACCGCTCCCGCGGTGTTTAAAATGTTCTACCCAAAATTATAGGGATGTGAGAGTCCTCGGGTATGTCAAGAACTATATGTTGGAGTATGTGTCCTCAACGATAGTGCGATCACGTGATTATTGTATAATCACACAATTATTTAAAACTCAAGATAAGAATACGCAAGGGTTGATTAATTTATATAAGTCAACTGACCAACATTAATCGGTAATGATTGGCTAACTAGAGTTTGACATTACTGTCGTTTGACGGTGGTGGTCGGTTGATCCCTTTAGGTCACACCTATAGGACAATTCCCGAAATCGTTAAGTTAATTAATTGTATGTCGATACAGATTAATTAATTCCTTAAAATAGAAAAAATTTATATTATTAGAGAGATTATCGCATCTTATTTTAATGAGATTAAATAAGATTCAATTTTGGTAATTAAGACGTTATATTACTAAAATTAATCGGAGTTTACGAAACATTTGAGGTTGGAGTTAATTATTAGTTATAATTACAATATGTTGTGAGTTATACTAATTTAACTTAAAATTGTCAAATTTTCCTTACTAGTAATTGAGAATTGCAAGTCGATTTATAATTGTACGTTATTCACATTTGATGTTGCGTTTAATTAGTTAAACACCTTCTATATGACACGTTGCATACTACATGTCACATAACACACTACAATTATACATTTGACAAAAATATAAGATAAAATGGAATCTCATTTTACTCATTTGGGGCGTGTGAATGGAGGTGGTTGAGGGAGTTAAGAGTGTTCTTATCAATGCTTAAAACATAATCATGAGCTACTAAAACCTATTGCCTAGCTATAGCCTTGAGAAGGCAAATGTGTTAAGCATGCTCCCCTCTTGTCCCCTTCACTCCACCCGTGCCACCCCCTCCTATTACCTCTACTATAAGATCATTTTATGATCTTAATTTTCATTAATCCATTTGTCATTTTCTCTCTCTAAATTCTCCATAAAATAATTTTATGCAAATTTGTTCTAAGATCTAAATTGTTAAGATTATATTACTAGAAGTAGTAATACATTATTAGATCTAATTTTAAGGCCCTAATATCATATACCTAGTTAGTATATCTTATTAGTATTTCGGGTAGTCTTGGGTACAATCAGAGGAGGACTTCTACTCTTGAAGTCTCGTTTTAAGGAGGATCATCCTAGTCTTTTAAGCTCAAGAACAAGTAAAGTAGGGGACTTTACTTGTGCCCATATTGTGCCACTTTCCGCAATGTAAGAGAAATCGATTTCTTCTCTTCTCTCTTCTTTGCATGTAAGTAGATCTATAAAATTATTTATATGAATTAAATAATTTTTTTTAGGGAAGTCTAAAATATGGGATATGAACCCAACAATATAAAGTCAACGGGTATAAAAAACTTACCAACCTTGACGGGAACATCCTCTAGCATATCTAGGGGTTGTTTCATTGAGCGATCCGCCATTTGTAGGGTGATAGTATTGCTTTTTAAAGCACCTAAATTAAGCTTATGGGCAACGGAGTAAGGCATGACACTTACACTAGAACCTAGGTCGCAAAGGGCCTTATCAATGTGGTATGTGCCTATAGTGCAACGTATAGAATAGCTACCGGGATCTTGAAGTTTAGGAGGAGACTTACATTTCAAGAGTGTACTACACTCTCCCGCAAAAGCTACGGCTTCAAACTCGTCAAAAGACCGCTTCTTATTAAGGACCTCCTTCATAAACTTGTGGTAGGAAGGGACTTGGTTGATCAAGTCAACAAAAGGCACATTGACTTGCAATTGACTAATGATCTCCATGAACTTACCTATCCTACTTTCCCGATAGTGTGGCAAGCGTTGTGGAAATGGTATTCGAATTTTGGGTCGAGCCTCGGGCTCCTTCACCTTAGATGTGGGAATTTTCTTAACAACTCTTTGAGAAATAGGCCATTGCTAGCCTTCTTATCGACATCTCCCCCAAGCTTAGTCTCATTGCTAACCTCGTCATTATCATCCAAAGTCATGAATGGTTCCTCATCACTAACATCACTCCTCAAATGGATGGCATTCACCGTGGCATGTGGCATTTTTACTTGAGATGCTAATTGCGAAATGGAAAAGACCATTTGAGCCATTTGAGTCTCAAGAGTTTTAATTGAGGTTTGGGTAGACTGCACACTCGTTGCAACTCGGTTCATGAAATCTATTTGAGCTTGACCAATTAGATTTATCGTGTCCTCAAGTTTGCCAAACCCTCGATCCCCATGTGGTTGGTGAAAATTTTGTGGATGGTTGGGTTGGTGTTAATGTGGTGATTGTTGGGGAATGTAAGTGGTAGGATTTTGCGGGTTAGAAGGGATGTTGTTTTGAGGTTGAGAAACATGACCATTAAATTTAAAAGCTTGGTAAGCACATACCTCCGCCGGAGTAGCTCCGCAATGATTAACTCCGTGACCCGTTTTTCCACAACCTTTACAAACCATGACTTGGCTAGTTGTAGACATAGCATCTCTAGCCTTCAATTGTTGTTCAAGCATGGCAACTTTAGCAAGTAAAGGGAATTATCGGAGGAATCGTGATTACCTTTGGTAGAAGTATTTCGAGAATTGGGATATTGAGCATCGTGGATTGGCATGGACTCAATCGTATCATGAGCAAGAGTGGTGTCAATTTGATCAAATCTCCCATTGCTAGCGGAATCAAGGATTCGGCGTGACTCACCGGTACACCCATTGTAGAAGGTGATAGCGAGAAACCAAGCATCCAACCCATGATGTGGGCATTGCCTTCGTAATTCCTTGTACCTCTCCCAAGCTTCAAAGAAGCTTTCCGGCTCGTTTTGACGGAAGCTTGTGATTTGGCTCCTTAGTGTTTGAGTTCTCTCCGGTGGAAAATACTTCTTGTAGAAGGCTAGAGCCAACGTTGACCAATCGGTGATTCCCAACGCGGTACGGTTAAGGCTATTGATCCAAAGCTTTGCCTTATCCTTCAATGAGAAAGGGAAAAGTATCTCCCTTATTTTATCTTGTGTGGCATCGGGTTGCCTAAGTAGAGAGCAATAGTCACAAAAATTTTGCACATGCAAATCGGGATCCTCCAAAGGACTTCCTCCGAATTGCTTTCTCTCCACGATGTTCAAGAATTCCGGCTTTATCTCGAAATTGGCAGCGGTTATGTGGGTAGTGTTGATACTGGTGTAACATCTCGCTTGGTGGATTATGGAAGTAAGATAGAGTTGGCGGTACTTGTGTAATTGGCATTCATAGGTGAGTTGGTGTCGAGGATGCAGCTGGGATGAGAGTTGTGAGACGGCATTCCAAACCTTAAAGATCGCAAATACATTTTTACATATGAATATCTTTATCGAGCTTTCCGAGTCTTTAATTCTTATGATCATCATAGTTATCGTCGTAGTATACCCGAGTCAAAAGTTTC
>JAGPOY010006233.1:0-10442 GCA_018983105.1 Silene uniflora
TTGGAGCAGGCTGAGGTAAGCTTCCATTAATGAATCCGAGTTTGTTCTTAGCGGTGAGAGCGATTAACATCGAACGTTTCCAAGCGCTGAAACCTCTGCCATTAAACGATTGAGAAACGATCTTCGAACCAGGAGCATCGGATGTATGGAGAAAAAGCGGATTATCAGGCGTGATTTCAGTAGGCGCCATTGATAAGAAATGAGTCGTCGAAAATGAGAGTAAATTGATCAAATTTGGGGAAAATGATCAAAATTAGGGTAAATTGATCAAAATTAGGGTAAATCGATCAAAATTTGGGGAAAATGATCAAAATTAGGGTAAATCGATAATGTTTGAAAAAAAACAAAGAAACGATATGTAAACAGTGAGAAATCAACGAATTTGTTAAGAAATGAGAAAAAAAAAACACCAAAAAATGCGGAAAATTAGGTAAAAGTCGATCAAATTACAATCGATCGAACGATTGAGAGAAAGAAAGCAACGACTAAGAATCAATGGCGATCAGAAGCAGTTTCCCTGCTCTGATACCATGAAGATTTGTATGTGCCGCCATTGATGAGGTATAGAAGCTTTGAGAAGATATGGAAACTTAGTAAGAGAAAGCTAGAGAAAGAAAGACGCAAGAGTAAATAAACTGTGATATTATTTGAGTAAAATGAATAGTTTGTTACACAGCATAAATATCTATTATATACAAGTTTGTTAAAGTCAACCTAGTTTGACTTGCCTAACTAACTCCAACAACCTACCGACCATCGTACAAACTACTCCGGTGTCATGTCTCATGACTTATGAGTCCCGGTAAAAGACATTTTGACGTTGAAAACTTTGGGTAAGCTAGTTGATCAAGGTTAGGACGACTATTGTGCGTGGAGAATAGGATCCCCACGCATGCAATTGTTGATACGGAGAATAGTTATACAGCAAAGCAGATAACAAGTTTACATGTGAAGCTTTGATGAATTTGTAGTATATAAAACTAATAAAATTGCATATAGTATCTGATCTACTTGCTCCCAATGTTGGACCAATATTTTATTTTAATTGTTGATATCATTTTTAAAGTCTTGCATTATAAACCGAAATAGATTATAAGGGTGGCAAATTATTAGTTATTTTATGAAAACTGAAATAATTTTTATTAGAAAACTATGTCCAAGTAAAAGCCTAATAAGTTGATTGTTGACCTCAATCAATGATTCTTCTACTGTAAGTCTGTAACACACTCCTTATTAGAAAGTCCTTTAGGATGAAAAATGGATTATGCATAGGTCTCCAGCTCATACCATGTGACAATATCGTTTTTACCAATACTTTAGGATGATGGAATACCCATTCAGTTACCAACTTTAACTCAAAAATATATTCTTAATTTATATGTACTCCTATATATTTTTGCGACCTTATAAAGTCGGGAATGTAACATTTTGTTAATGATTTAGTCTCGTTGTATTTGTTTCCCCATATTGTCCAATTGTCCATGCAATACAAGTATCAAATACTACTCATATGTAACCCTTGATGTTTTTCTGCGGGCATTGTATATTTGTATGCATGGCCAATGGCTTTACTAAAGCGAGCAAGGTCATACTATTGAGTATTGACCAATACAAGAGATCACTAGAATATCATATCACAACCTAACCTACTCTAATCTAATTAAAGCGATTTTATATTAATTAATAATTTAATATTAAGAAAATGAGTTTGCTAAATACTAATCATTAAATTTGATATTAACGACGTTTGAACTCAGGTTATGAGTATCACATCTCATGAGTCATGACTTTACCAACTAATTGTTAGAGTGTATGCAAAAGCTAATCGATAATGGACATTATAGAAATGTACACAATATAGTAGATATATTACACCCGTTTGACCGTCCAAAAAGCCAAAAAAATAAGTGATAAATTTAAATATGTAAAGAGATAGACTAAATTGTCCTTCTCTTATTTAATATTTGAATTTTGTTAATTACACCTACTATACAAATCACTTTAATGATCATTGTGATTATCCATCATTTCTTTACATTACTCCACATACACATACACATACACATACACATACACATACACATACACATACACATACACATACACATGTTGCTCACTGAAGAAAATGAAATATTCACGCATATGTTAACATACCAATTTATGATTTTCCCTTATACGTTCCTTAAATTAAAAGCCTTTGAACAATTGAACTTGAGGAGTGAATAATGCACTGCCGATGTCCATTTTTAAGTATGTGCATGCCCATGAAAAGAATTGGATACTTTCACCAAATATTCCGGAATGACCTAATACCTATAATTATCGGTCACTTGTATTATTACATTTATTAACTTATTACTCCTACAATAACTACAAACAATAGAAACAACTTCAAATTTAAATATTTCTTGGAATAAAAAGTAGCCATAACTAATCATTATTGTCCCCAAAAATTGAACAAATAAAAGTAGATAAGAGAAAGCCAAAAGAGATGGCATAGCCATGGTGGATTGATGACCAACCCATGTGGTCGACATACACAATTTAATTAGCTTTCAAGCTAAGGCCACCCTTATATAATTAGCATAACAAATTATATATATGCATTAGTAATACTAGATAACTTAGATAACATATATAATCCATACTCGAGAAATCCTGGTATATTCGGTGTACCACGTTATCGTATATCCTACCCAATGAGAATCTTAATAAACCAAAATATTGGTCGTTTAAAAATTCTGATTTCTTATTGGTTGAGGTATACAATAAACTTATGCATTTGATGTACCTTGGAATTTTTCGATAATAATTTAGATAATAATATACACGTATATATGATTTGTATAACCGGTTGTAACAGTGACACCACCTCTAAACACGACAATAACGAAAGTCTAGAAAAAAGTATGGTTATAGGACTATTTCTTATGTAGGCCAAGAATATGGGCCCACTTTGTAGTCCAAGTTGGTAATGCAACCATGTGCAATCATATGGTCGTTCACCCTTATTAGGCCCACGCCTACTCAATTTTCTTCCTTTGAAACATCTCTACGTTTTTACCTTTTTTTTAGGGTATACTCCGTATATAATTTGGTTTGATCTGGATTTGTGTCGGATACGATTGTTGGAGTGATAAAACTCCCCTCATGAGTTTTAACACTTCTATATTTCTAGGATTTCAACCTGTATCTGGTTAAATTAAAACAATCTTTTATCAACCAGTCTTAATGTTGAACGTTTTTACTAAACACATCTATGACTTTATAACCACACTAGTCATACCAAGACAATGTATAGGTTTATTAAGGTCAATGATTATAAGTATATCAATGACCTACATTGAGTGTTATGAGAAATTGACAATTTGTGAAAACACAAAAAAATAAAATAAAAAAATTGATTAAACGAAACTAAACAAACATTATCGTAGCAAAATCGAAAGGATTGTATTTTCTTCATGACAGTATTTTTGTACATTTTTTTTTTTTATACTTGAGCCTCTTAATTATTTTATTACATTTTCGTTTTTAATACATTACTGCTTTCACATGTACAAATTTTTCATTTATTTGTCTAATTCACAAAGAATATATTCCCTGAAACAAAAAAAATGACCGAAATTAAATAAGTCTATTATATATAATACCAATACGAGAAAAGTTTCTAAACATCTTCTAACCCCCCATGTAAGAAAGTTATTCTTATAATCACCATTTGATTAGATTGTCCATAAAAAAGTCATATCATTGAACATTTTCTTTCATTTTCAACTCTTCACTTTGAGAAAAAGCAATTACCTCATTATTTCAAATTATTCCAAAGATTAACACTCCTTAATTTATAACCTAGCTTGCATGTCTCTACTTTCTAAGAATAAAAACAAATTACTTTTTTTTTTTTTTTTTTAATTTTGAATTAATGATGATACTATTATTCTCACAGTAGGTCTTGCTTGCGACGGGTTGGATCTTGCGACGGGTATTTTGTGAGAGGAAATGGGTAGAGGGGACAAGGTGGGCACCCCCCATGTGCTTCTCCACTCACCCTTGATAGGTATTTTGTGAGAGAATATGGTATCCGTCACTCATTTGTGACGGATAGTGTCCGTCACAAATGAGAATTTGTGTTATTCTCAAGCCTCCTTCCCACAATTACAACCACCCATTTTTAATCTGATACTTTTCCATCTTTTCTCCCATTCTCTTCACATGTTTGTTCCACCTCTCCACCCAATTTCTTTTTGCTTTATTCTTATTTATAAGTCTCTCTAAAACGTCATTATCTGTCTTAAACATAAAAATGTCAAGAACAACTCACTTTTGTTCATAAAAAAGCACATGCATGAAAAAGTAATATATTTGTCTTAAATACACAAGTATTATAATACTTGACCTGTCTTAAACTTAAGACGAATAATGCTGTCTTAAATAAGAATATGTATATTTATTTATTATTAATTTTTAATGAAAACCCATCTTTCAACCAATTCAATATCTTTGATTGACTATAAGTCTATAAGTACAAAATGTGTAGGAACTAGTAAGAGAAAAAAAAACATCCTTTTGTCTTTCTAACAAGGAAAAACATACACTTTTAATTTGTGTCAGAAAAAAATTAGATTTGTTTCTTCTCCTTTTCCAAATATTTGATTCAAAATATATATTGTACTATAATTTCTTTCTATTTAAAGAAACTAAAACCCTAGATAATAAATATATATACACTCATTTATAATCAATTACTAATCATCATGAATAATCAACATATACCCTTAAACCCCAAGTCATTAAGAACAAAATTTACCCTACATTTTCTTAAAGCCCTAAAGAAAATTAATCAAACCAATAATAACCAACAAAAAGATTCCAATAATGGAAATATTAATCATGTCATAATAGCCAAAAGATGTAAGAGGATCAAGAGGGCAGCAAATGCATCTCTAGCCTCGGCTGTCGGTCCAAGACGGGCTTGGTCTCGGGCCATTTTGTTGAGGACCGGGTATGGTCGTGGCCGTCGTGCATTAGGGAGGGTGGTTGCTAGGAGGAAGGAGAGGCCTAGGAGGCCCGACACCAATGACACGGCCCATGCTATCGGCCCGACGGAGGAGTTGAGGAGGGTGGTCCCAGGAGGAGAAGCCATGGATATGCAAAGTTTGTTGGATGAAACTCTTCATTATGTTATGTGTCTTACTACACAGGTGAAGGTTATGAGAAGCATTGTTGATTTATGCTCTACTCCTGCATGATTAGTTTTTTTGTTTTTGTTTTAAAGATAATATGTGTAACTTATGTAAAAGTCAAATGGTCAATTATTGTAGTCGCATCAGTATATCACGTTACCGTACACCCAAATTAATGAAAGAATCAGAATTGTCGATATTTTCTATTATATAATAATAAAGAAAAATCTGAGTTAAAAAAAAGAGAGTTTTCATTAATTTGGGTGTACAGTAATATGATACATCGAGTGTACCGGCCTAATTTTTTTTCGCCTATACGATAGGGTTGGAAAATGAGATATAGAAAGAATAAGGTACAGGTAAGGTACAGTTACTTATTGATTGAATAGCTAGTTTGAGAAGAAATAATGCAAAAGACAAGGAGATTGTTGTATAATTACATGCATATATACTCGTATGATCATATGATCGTATTATTTATCAATTATCATCATGAATACCATGTAAAAATTATACTCCATAGTATATAATTAAGGTTTTATTTGCAATAATCCATGCAATTGTTTTTAATTTTTTTTCCTCAATCTTATACTCCCTTCTTTCCAATCAATTCTGTGCATATTCTTCGTACCCCGTGTGGCTGTATGCCGGACTACATATTTCATATATACAAGTATTATTTTTATGATCGAGGAGGATTGAAGCGAGTGTATCAGAATACATAACAAAATGTACGTGCAATCTTTTTTATGTGACTACGAGCAATCTTTTTCATGTGTTATAACTAGCAATAACGGAGATTTTAGGATTATTTTCGCGTTCCAATATTATGAGACGTTATATCGCCTCAACAACAAGGAAATAGAGATTTGGACTTTAACTGGCTATACGTGCTTAGCATCTCAACCTTAATCACTTATTAGGTGCCCATGAATTAGAGTTTATATTTCTCTTTTGGTGTAGAGGACTAGAGAGAGTCGATCACAAGTCACAACTCACAAGCTAAGGGCAATATGTTGCTAACCAGATTCATTCAAACCTAAGTTATGAATACCATGCGTCCATGCACCCTCGTAACTTTAACGGATAAACTAACTGATATCTGCTAGCGTTTTCATCTGCTACACTGAAATTATCTAAATGAATCTCAAATGATTTGAGACATGTACATTGTTTTGGTACAGCGAAAAAGAGAAGGGAAAAACTTTGTGTGTAAGTAAGGCGATTGAAGAAACCCAGACTCTGTATTTAGGGTCCCAACAACATGCATATATAATATATATATATGGTGTAATATTATGACATATAGTAGTAGTTATAATAAGTAAGACATATCGGGTGAAGATGGCTCCAAGATATAAAGTCTTGACACATGCGATTGTCCAACATCGACAAATTTGGAGATGATCGACTCTAGGCCTCTGACCATTTTATAAACTAACGAGCTGTTTAAATTTTTAAAAAAAAAACTCAAAAGGAATATATCATGAAATAAGTTTCAATTCATCTATACCTTATTTAGCGAAAGATTCAAATGATTCTTTCTGGTTAGAGTACAAAATCGATCTTGGTATGTATGTACTTCAACTTTCAGCTTAAATTTTTGGTTGAGATTGTATCTTAACATTCTTTAATTAGGTTTTAAATATGTATCCTTAGAACACACGTTAGAAAAACCGTAGTTTATTGCATGTAACTGTGACTTCGCAATGGACACTTGAAATCAAATCACACAAAACTACAAGATGGTGAATTGTTAGAAAGTCAAAGTAAAAAACGTACTCCCTCCAATTCACACCAAACTCCTCATCCACTTTTTGGAGGTCAAACTTCGAAAAGTTTGACCGTTAATTCACTCAATAATATAAATCTTTGAAAAATAAAATTTACATATTTAGTTTTGTTATGAAAATATCTTTCACAAAATTATGTTTTTTGCGAAAAATTTCTATGTTTAAAAGACGAAAACTACGGTCAAAGCGTCGCCGCGAAGACCACCCAAAATCAACCGGGGAGTTTGGTGTGGATTGGAGGGAGTAGTAATCTTGTTTTCCCCAAGCAAGGCAATTCATTAAGAATAACACTATGCATGCACATTTAAAGTTGCACATACAGTTCAATTTTCTTTTTCTACAGTTTGTTTATTATCATCAATTGGACAACCAAGGACACTTCTTTTAGCTTACATGTGATATATGATCATCAAATTGGGAATGTTACATCTCTTGTCCGAGAATTCCGTAAACTTGTTGCCCTTTTAATTCTGATCAATTTATGAACAGAGAAATTCATCCGTCCTCCCAATACACACATGAGGAGGATTAAAATGGGAATTAAATATTGTATCCTACTCATGTGTGCAGGTAGGACGGATGAATTTCTCGATATGAACACTAGGAGAATAAAAGAAATAAAATTTTTCTTATTGATTATAACCCAAGATGATGACGACAAATACAAGCTAGACCCGTACGTAAACCCCTTGTTCCCATGGCCATGCTTGAAAGGAGGTGTCACAATTATTTTCGGAAGATTGAAAGGGTAGGGAGGCAGCAACATGCCAACAAACCTAGAAATAAAATTATTGGGTAGCGAATTTTTCTTATATTAAGAATTTCTGGATAGAAAAATAATCGATAATATAACGTAAGCAGTTTTTGGAAGTTTGGAATAGCGAGTGTTACTAGCCAGATATCCCCTGTCGGGGGAAACCCAATTTTGGCTGGCAGTAGGCATTAGGCAAAGGAAAATTTAAATTTAACATACCAAAATATAATCAAACCCGAAATCTCAAAGAAAAACACTTTATTAAAACCCTATTGTTCATGTCTTCTGTAAACTAACGAGATTCAAAACCGATGGATAAAATCAAAAGATTAGAAAGCCATTTATTTAGTTAGCAACTAAAAGATCGAACTTTTTTTTTTTTTTTGATAATAAAACGGGTTTGCACCCAAGACCTACAGCGAGTAGGGTCTTAAAATACAAGACAAAATGAACAAAAGAAAAACCTATCAATACACTTAAGGTTACCTTTAACCTATCAAAGATCGAACTTTATACTTTGGTTAGATTGTTTTCCTATAAATATGACAATATCAATATGTCTCTCCAGTTTTGTACACCCTCCTATTCACTATAATTGCAACACTTTCCAGAAACGGATTATTCAAGTAATTGCAACGTTTCCTTTTTTGGTAACTTTTACTCTTATTTTATTCATCCCTCTCTCCTCTCACCAAACCCCACACAACTCTTCTACTCCTATTTTATTACTTTCTTTAATGTTTTGACCCCACAATTCTTTATTTAACTCATAATAATTCATCCCTCTCTCCTATTACCAACCCCACACAACTCTATTACTCCTATTTTAATAATTTTCCTTAAATATTGTGCTCAACCCATATGTTGCAATTATAGTGAATGAGAAGGAGCATAAGTTAAACAATTAACGTATAAAAATTCTCCAAATATGGCTAACAAAAACTTCCCCAACGTGAAAATAATTTCAGAATGCTTCATTAAACCAAATTGCGAGTTAGAAAAATAAAAAAAAAGCTATATTACTTAACAGCAAGTGATTTATTTCAATTATCTAGTAATCACAGTTTCAGAGGTCCTCTCTGCGCTAAATCGCCATTAACCTCAATCGACAAGCTTTTAAGCATGCGCTTTCTGTTGCCCTTATTGAGTTTTACCCACTAGATGGCCGTCTTGAGACTGTTAAGAAAACCACCCATGTATTCCCAAATATGAGAGTCCCACATTGATATAAGAGGGGAGGATATATCACTTTATAAGGCAAGGGGTTACTCCCTCTATTGCCAATTGGTTTTAGAGTGAAACCTCCTTGACCTTATGAAGCGGACTCTCTCTCCTCTATCCGGGTGCGGCCCAGGCCCGTTGCATGATTTAACATGGTATCAAAGCCCACGGTTATTATCATGGGTATGATGAATTAAACTGGGTCATTATCCGCAACCGTTGGAAAA
This sequence comes from Silene uniflora, assembly GCA_018983105.1. Taxonomy (NCBI): domain Eukaryota; kingdom Viridiplantae; phylum Streptophyta; class Magnoliopsida; order Caryophyllales; family Caryophyllaceae; genus Silene; species Silene uniflora. The sequence goes on from JAGPOY010006233.1 coordinate 9,179, forward strand.
TAACACGGTTTGCTATGACGGCTGGAAGAGAGGTGTAAATGACCCCCCAGACCGATTTAAATGGGCCTCACATAAGAGGGGGAGTGTTAAGAAAACCACACATATATTCTCACATGTGAGAGTCCCACATTGATAGAAGAGGGGAGGATATATCACTTTATAAGGCAAGGGGTTACTCCTTCTATTGCCAATTGGTTTTATAGTGGAACCTCCTTGACCTTATGAAGCGGACTCTCTCTCCTCCATCCGGGTGCGGCCCAGGCCCGTTGCATGATTTAACAACAACCAAGTATGAGGAAGAGCACGCTTCATGGGTCTATGTTGATTGCAACAAGGCCCCCGGTGTAATATTCATTCATGCCACGAAATTGTCGATTAATGTACCCCACTAGATATATCGGGTTTTTTCTATGGGGATGACCCAAGAATTGTGAATCATGACGGTCATACTAAACCCTTAGTATCTGTTCAGGTAACGGATCTTGTTGATGGAGTGTTTATCAGGTTTTCCATGAACCACATTCCCTAGGGGATGGCACTTCTTATGTGTACTTTATCAACTACGTGTCAAAAATATTTATGCAGCTCGAGAAGGTTCTGATATTGATATTGAAAAGCCCATTACCAAACCTGTGTTTGCTGATGGATATGGGCTGATTCTTAAACTCCCTTATTTAGATCCTAGCGAATTTATAACTCGTCGTGATCCGGATCCTCGCGTAACTATGCGAGTTTTCCATTTTAGTGCCGAGTCCATAGCAATTTTCCATTTTAGTGCCGAGTCCATAGCAAGGCTCAAGGCTCAAGGCTCAAGCCAACAAGGAAAACAATAGGGCCAACACAATCTCTTCTTTTCAGGCTCTATCTGCATTTGTGTGGTTAGCCATTATCCGGGCTCGAAATCTACCAATTGAGTCGGCTACGGATTGCTTGCTAATGGCTGATGCTCGACGTAGATCCGACCCGCCTTTGGCTCCCAACCACTTTGGGAATGTGGCTCATATGGTGATGGCAACATTCAAAGTGGAGGAGATAGTCAATAGTAATGGATTGGGCCGGGCCGCTATGCTGGTTCACAAAGCAGTTATGGGCCTGGACACAAAAGCCACAGCCATAAGGGATTTTTGGAGGGCCGTATCTGCGTCCCCACAAGCGGCCCAACCATTTAGTTTCTTTGGTAATAGCCTAGTTTAATTTCCAACCTGCTAAATAACGTCGACACTTTACTAATTATCGTCGACAAATTTTAATGACTTTCCTAAAC
>JAGPOY010006234.1:0-10441 GCA_018983105.1 Silene uniflora
TTAAATCAGATGTAAAGTAATGGGATCCCACGATTAATATTTTTTGGAAAAAAATAAAATAAAAACCACCCTAAATATGATGATGTGGGTGCACACAAATGTTTTAAGTGTTATTGTATTTATGAAGATTATTCCTTATACATTAAAATTTACGTGTAAAACATAAACGTAAACATTTACGTACAAAATATGGCGGTTTTCGCGAAATTAAATCCAGATTATTTGATGTGGGTCCCACCATTTCTCTTAAAAAATAAATAAATAAAATGCATTTGATGAGGTGGATGCATGAGGATGCTTGAAATGTTCTTGTATTTATATAGATAAGATTTGTCCAACTCTTTATTTTTTTTTTACCAATTTGTCCAAAGTGGAACTTTATTTACCAATCTGTCCACAACCCCCAACTTTATTTACCATTTGTCAATTTGGCCGCCGACCAAGTTGACAAGTTGGTAAAAACTAAGGGGCAATGGACAATTTGGTAAAAAAAAAGTTTCTCTTTGGACAAATTAGTAAAAAAAATGGAGGGTTGGACAAATACACTAAAAAAGAATGATAATCCAAATAATTAGTACAAATAATCATTCAAGACGGGTATGTCCGTATAAAGTTTAAGACGGGTCAAATAGTCCGAACAAAACAAAAGCAAAGTACATGAGAAAAACGCAAATAAATTTGTTTGATATGCACACGTGAGATATACTCGACCCGATTTAATGTTAATGATGCGGGAGAAATGGGTGATAACAAAGTATTTGAAAGAATCAGTCAAAATGAGTGAAAGTGAACACTCTCCGCGACTGTTCAAACTGTTTCAGCATTGTTCAGACAATTACTTGACGCCCAAGGAAGAGACGTCGAGGCTTCTTTCCATAAGAAGTCATATCCTAGTTTAATTATATTTAGGTAATAAGTACTTTTAGTAAAATTAGGATCATCATATTTTCCTAATTTGAGTTGGTGTAATATTTTCCTAATTTATTTAGGAAAGCCTAGTTTCTAATTCTAGTTGAGTAGTTATTATTTCCTAATCAGTTTAGGGAAAGTTATGTCAGTTTATTTAGTATAAATAAGGGTCATTGTATTCAGTTTTTAATCATCGAAGTTGAGAGTTTAATACAAGAAATCTTGTGTGTTCTAATTGCTTGCGAGTTGTTAGAGTTTATTATTTAGTTCTTGCGAGGGGGAAATAAGATCCATTCGATCTTGCGAGGTTGAGTGTTAGTTGTGGGTTGATCAAATTTCTTGCGAGGAAGGAGAGAGATTCACTTCATATCCTAGTTTTAGTTGAGGGGTCTTGCGAGATTGTCACAACTAATTCATATCCTTTTACTTTATCTTCGTTCAATTTCAGTCAAAATACCAAAAATAAACAACATATTCCGCTGCCAGTTAATTTTGTGTTACAATCGAACAACCCACCGAACTGTTCATAATTAAAACGAGTAGGGTTACAGTTAATCGACCTTATTTTACATCAATTTGGCTTCAGAGGAAGGTTTTAGTTTGTTTCTTAACAAACTTGTCTTGGGAGGTTCATAATCATGTCTCGAAGGAAGCTCAACCGTGCGTTGAAAGAATTGGAAGAACTTGAGATTTCTTTATTATTCAAGGAATTTGAAAGAGCGTTTGATCGATTTTCAAACAAATTCGATTAGTTTGGACGTGAATTTATTCAATCTCTTGAAATAAAGAAACAAGGGTCAAAGATTAAGTCTTTTGATGCCATTAACGAGGAACAAGAGGAAAAGGATCCGAGTATAGAAGAGATAAAGATTGACTCTTCTAAAGTTGCTCACGAAGAAAAAGCAGAAACGCATGGAGGAACGCCACAGAACAGTCTTGACGAATGTCAGATTGTAGAGATGCCTGATCTTGTTGAAACGAACAGCCCAAAAGACTGTTAGGAAGAAGATTGTCATATTCAAGATGACGAACCAAAAGAAGAAGACGTGATTATCATAGTTGATCCATTAATTGACGATCCATCATATAGAAGATGTGATTTATAATGGCCTATTTTCTCGTAAGGATGAATCTCATATAGAAGAAACTTCGTTATTTGATCCTAACCTACCGATTGTTTTTGACGAAGAAATTGAAGAAGTTTGTGATGAAGCTCACATGGAAAAGAATGAGGATGCTAGTCATGATAATCTTAATCCTATGCCAATCTTGGATGAACAATTTTTGGACAGAAAAATTAATTTGGATTTTCATATGAAGGAGCCGTATTAATCACCAATTGATAGTTACATTGATATGAAGCTATATGGTGGTAATACTTCCTTCTTGTTAAATTCGATTCTTATGGAAGCTAATAATAATAATATAGGTGCAATGAATGTCGAACTTTCAAGCCTAGTGCATGGAGGGTGGCTGGGAGGAAGGCACAAGGATGGAAGGCATGAACAAGGAGAACACACGAATGGAAGGCACAAGAAAAGATGGCTCAAAAGGAACAAACTAGTAAGGCACGAGAGGAGGCTACAATCGAACAAGATAGATGAGTTGAATTTTTCATCAAGGATGATGAGCTCAAGGATGATTCGAGCTCATTGCTATTACTTATCAACGATTTGGGTCAAGATTTGTGAGGTTCATATTTGATCCGGGAGGTTATTGGTCCAAGAATCGGGTCGATTCTTTTTTGAAGAAGGGGAGAATGATGCGGGAGCAATGGGTTATAACAAAGTATTTGAAAGAATCAGCCAAAATGAGTGAAAGAAAACACTCTCCGCGACTGTTCAAACTGTTTCAGCATTGCTCAGACAATTACTTGAAGCCCAAGGAAGAGACATCGAGGCTTCTTTCCATAAGAAGTCATATCCTAGTTTAATTATATTTAGGTAATAAGTACTTTTAGTAAAACTAGGATCATCATATTTTCCTAATTCGAGTTGGTGTAATATTTTCCTAATTTATTTAGGAAAGCCTAGTTTCTAATTCTAGTCGAGTAGTTGTTATTTCCTAATCAGTTTAGGGAAAGTTAGGTCAGTTTATTTAGTATAAATAATGGGTCATTGTATTCAGTTTTTAATCATCGAAGTTGAGAGTTTAATACAAGAAATCTTGTGTGTTCTAATTGCTTGCGAGTTGTTAGAGTTTATTATTTCGTTCTTGCGAGGGGGAAATAAGATCCATTCGATCTTGCGGGGTTGAGTGTTAGTTGTGGGTTGATCAAATTTCTTGCGAGGAAGGAGAGAGATTCACTTCATATCCTAGTTTTAGTTGAGGGGTCTTGCGAGATTGTCACAACTAAGTCATATCCTTTACTTTATCTTCATTCAATTTCATTCAAAATACCAAAAATAAACAACATATTCCGCTGCCAGTTAATTTTGTGTTACAATCGAACAGCCCACCGAACTGTTCAGAATTAAAACGAGTAGGGTTACAGTTAATCGGCCTTATTTTACATCAGTTAAGATGGATATAGTTATTCATAGGTTTAGGTCGGGTAAGTTAGGGTCGAGTCAATTTCGGATTTGTTGGTTTCGAATCGGGTCGGGTTATTTCGATTTCAGGTCATTTTCGGGCCAAATATTATAAAGTTATTCGTGGATAACAACCCGTTTGACCCAATCCAGCGTGAAAATGACGAATTTTCTTGACCCGACCCGAAATGACCCGACCAAATCTAACTTTAATTTAGGTTTTTTTTTTTTTGAAAAACTACCTTATATTTAGGGGTATTTGTAAAAATAGGGTGGTCCTAAATTCACGGGAGAAAGATACTGGGACACTGGTTTTGTTTTCAGTATGACAGTTTTGCCCTTCAATTTTCAATCAGTCAAACATAATGTTTAGTCGTATTTTCGTCCATTACCTATTAATTCCAGTGTCCCAGTCCATTTAGCACGTGTATTTATACAGACCCTAGAAATACTACTTTAACATTGTTTTTTTTTTTATCAACTACCTACGATAATAGTCTAGACATATTTGTTCGATCAGTTTTTCCAGCTTTAACCTATCTCACATGACTCTTTTATGTTCTAGTTTTGCTTAGGTCCGATGCTGGTATGTTATGATATACTTTACACTTAATTTTAGTAAATGTTATAGTTATTATTGAAATATGAAAACATAAATTTTGGCTTATATGAAGTTAAATTGTAGTTTGAATGCGGTTGATAATTGTTGTTTGATGTTAAGAAAGTCATGTGAGATAGATTAATTTCGCTAAATCAATCAAATCTTGCCGGAATTTGAGCATATGTAGTTTTTGATCAAAAAAGAAGAAACTAAAGGTAGTCTAAAACAAGAAACATAATACCTCTAAATATAAGGTAGGTTTTGAAAAAAAAAAAACTCTTTAATTTAACCAAAAATACTTAAAATGACTTCTGCATCTTAATCATTGACCCGAAAAATATATCGCACATACCCGAAACCGAAAATGACTTAACCCGAAAAAATGCGAAAACGAACTAACTCGACCTGAGCTGGCCTGATCCGTTTATCAGATCTACCGAATAAACCCAACCCGAACTCGACCCGACACCCGAACTCAAGCCCCGTCTTAAACTTAATACGGACATACCCGAAGTACTAATTATTTGGATTATCATTCTTTTTTGTTGGATTTGTCCACCTCTCTATTTTTTTTTTACCAATTTGTCCAAAGAGAAACTTTTTTTTTACCAAATTGTCCATTACCTATTACTTTTTTTACCAATTTGTCAATTTGGCCGAAATCTATAAACTATATTAAAAGGCTTCCCAAGAAATGCCACTTAAAAGCCACGTGTAAATCCACGTCATCTTATAAAAAGCCATGCATGTCAATGCCACATGTGACAAATAAATCCACGTAAAAGCCACGTTTGACAAAATAATGACGCGACAAATGACACGTCTATCATTTATCTTACCCGCGCTCTTCTCCCATCTCTTCAATCTTCAACCGACAACCCCTATACCCCGATGCTCCTCATAAAACTGCTTGTACTGGCAACGTTTTCACCGCCATCCTCCAACCCGTAACCAACGTCATCCTCTCATCTACACCCGATCCCCATATCCGTAATACCTGATCCCCATACCCGTTTTAAGATGTGGCTATCTCTCTTAAGTGGTCGACGGTACTGTCCAACTCTTCGTCTGACAAGCGGCGGGTCATCTCCTTATTTACGCAAGTCGTGGTTATGGTGGCTCCGATATGGAGCCATAGTTTTGGTAAGTCGTTTTTTTCCCTATATTTAAATTAAATTAATTGTTTACCTTAAATATTTCATGAGTTAAAAAAATTCCAAGAGTGATGTAACTTCTACAAATCACATCTAAATTTATAATTAAAATGTCAATTTTAATTGAAGTTTTCGTAATTGAACGTGTTAATGAATCGATTAAAGTTTTTCATATCAACTGTTTTAAACAGATTTCATATCATGAAATTTTGGTTGAAAATGTTAATATATTTTTACTTTGTTAATTGTTAAACTTAATATTTCAAAAATCGTACTACTTAAAAATTATACGTTTATTTATTTTTGGGATATTCTACATGGTACCCCTCAACTTTTCGAGTTTCTACATGGTACCCCTACACTTTTTAAAACATACATGGTACCCCTAATTATTGTCATTATCACTAAGTAATCCCTAAATTTTATTTTTCGTCAATTAAACTCAATTTTAGGCGTTTAGTGATGACTTGGACGCGTAACCAAGCTTGTCATTTATTATCCCGTGACATATGGACTCTATTAGGCTCAATATCCATCTCGATCCTAATATTTATTGATATATATGGGATAAAAATATTTTGACGGAAATTTTATTGATCTCATGCCAAATTTATCACGTTCATAGATGGATATTGAGCCTAATAGAGTCCATATGTCCTGGGATGATAAATGTCAAGCTTGGTTATGCGTACAAGTAAGCACTTAACGCCTAAAACTGAGTTTAATTGACGGAAAATAAAGTTTAGAGGTACACTTAGTGATAATGACAACAATTAGGGATACCATGTATGTTTTAAAAAGTGTAGGGGTACCAAGTGGAAACTCGAAAAGTAAAGGGGTACCATATAGAATATCCCTTTATTTTTTAAAAGATATTCAAATAAATACATTTTTTTTAAAAAAAATATTAGTTGAAAAAAATATTAGTTGCAAACACACACAAAAAAAAAAAAAACAAATTAATAAAAACTTTTTTATTTATCTCTCATAAATTTGTTATAAATATACCCTAATTATTTAACCTTTATTTCTTATATTTAATGGGATGACCTTTTTGTTTTCTTTCAACATTATGATACTTTGTATTTATGCTACCATAATTTTTTTATATTCCCTTCATTCACAAAATATTTCATCTTCCCTCAAATAAATTCTTAAATTAATGCGAGAATTTAATAGCATAATTAAGTTGTATAAATTTATTTAATTGCATAGAAGTTCATTGGTTTCTGGAATTAATATATAATATTAATGTTATATAACTAAAATGACTACATAGTCAGTTATAATGGTTATATCTGTTTATATTTATTAAATTTATGATATTTCTAATTTTCTTACAGATGTAATAGGCTACAATGTTTATTAAAATAGTGACAAATTGTGTATTTGAAAAATGTGTAATTTGTGACTATTTTTTTTTTTTTTTTTGATGGCGAGGAGGTTTAATCTTCCCCTGGCACGCAACAATACCATGCTAACCACCACGTATCATGTAAGCTCAATCCACGGGGTTACCCGTCACTGGAAGACATGTGACCAAGTCTCATCATCTAGGGAGATTCGAACCCAGGACCTCGCAATCCATCCTTTGGATGTTTTGAGGGAACCCGGATCTCCACTAGACCAAGAGCACTTGGTTTTTGTGACTAATTTGAAATTAAATGTTTCCAATTTTCTTGCAAATGTAATATGGTTACAATACATATTAAAATAGTGACCACTCACAAGTTGGCAGACCTATATGGTTATCATCCGCCCCATTTCACACTAATATGATACTTATTCGACCCGTCACAAGCTTGTGACGGGTAGTGCCGTCACAAATGAGAATTTGTGTTCCGCTTTATAATTGTTACAACATTACGCGCAAAACCAATATTTGAAGGAGATTTTCAAGACACCACCTAGTCACCTACTATTTTATCAGTCCCAACAAAAAGCCAAATATACAAATCACAATAGGTCTTGCTTGCGACGGGTCGGATCTTGCGACGGGTATTTTGTGAGAGGAAATGGGTAGAGGGGACAAGGTGGACACCCCCTTATGTGCTTCTCCACTCACCCTTGATGGGTATTTTGTAAGAGGATATGGTATCCGTCACTCATTTGTGACGGATAGTGTCCGTCACAAATGAGAATTTGTGTACAAATAATTAGGAGTCTTGTCTAAAATCTCCATGAAACAGTCACTCCTTTCGTATCAGGCTTATTAACAAATAAAATATGCTCAATTATTTTTTAATCATCATCTTTACACAATATAAATATTCACATACCTTTCCTCATTTTCTCCAAGCCATAAACTTGATCTTTATACTTCTGTAATTTTCTTTTTGTTTCCTGAAGGCATCATCTTCTCTTTTCTTAAAACATTTTAATATCATGGGTGGCAATGGAACCTCACCTTGTGCTTCTTGCAAGTTGCTCCGTCGTCGATGTGCCAAGAATTGCACTTTTGCTCCTTACTTTCCTGCTCATGATCCTCACAAGTTTGCCATTGTCCACAAAGTATTTGGTGCAAGCAATGTCAGCAAAATGTTACAGGTGAGTTCAGTTAAATAAAGTGACCAAAAGTCGAATATCAACCGCTATATCCTATGGTGTATTTCAATATGTTATAAACTACTCCATTATGTTGGGTTCTGTATACTCTAAATTTCTTCCAAGTTTTGAAAAGTACAACCCCCCCCCTAGAACTGCATTTGAGTTTTAAACAACTGAAAACACATACTTCTACTTTATCTTGTTGCATACTTAATGATGATTCCACAAACTTACACCGAAGAAGTTTTGAAATAACAAATAAGATGAGAGTACCGGATACAATAATAGGTTTTAAGTTACCAAGTTGTAATGGTCTTTGCGCCTTGTGCGAAACCCACTTACTAAAACACATCAATTTCTATGGTATACAGGAGCTGCCAGAGCAGCAGAGAGCAGATGCAGTGAGCAGCCTAGTGTATGAAGCAAATGCGAGAATGAGAGATCCAGTGTATGGCTGTGTGGGAGCAATTTCGTTCCTTCAAAACCAAGTTTCCCAGCTACAAATGCAACTAGCAGTGGCTCAAGCTGAAATACTATGCATTCAAATGCAGCAGCAAGAATCAAGCAACATCACAGCAACAACAACGACGACGACAACTCAAAATAGCTTTGATTCAGATGACAAGTCTGTTCTCCACCTCCAAAACAATATGTCTCATCACCAACAATACCAGTACCTCAACTTTCCATCTTCTAGTGATCATCATGTGATTCAAGACTCTTTTAAAAGAGAGTCTTTCTTTGGACATGACATGGTTTCTTCTTAAGTTTTTGTTTTGTTAGATTTTAGTAATACAATGGCTTGCATTTTGCAGCTTTTTTTCTTTATTACTCCTTTTAATCATTATTAGCCTAATGAATGCCCTAAAAGAACCTTGTGAAATTGGGATGACCAACAAAATTGTCCCTTCTTTCATATTCCGTGTTAGCATAGATTCTTATGCCGATCTTACATAAAGGAGTTTAAGACGAGCCTTTGTAGTGTAAGAAACGGCTGCCACAGCCACAAGGAAGCTGTGATAAAGCCAATAAGCAAGTTATACCATTTGCAAATACTAAGCAGGTGTCTCCTTTTTTAGGTGTTGTTCTTTAATCCTGAGTTCCTTAACTTTAAGCCTTACCAAATACTATCTCGAGAAAAAAAGCTAAGGTCAATGGGATTAATTAGAAGAATGTTATTAATTAAAAGGATTGGATATCTTTTGAAAGTGACCCTCTCTTTTGTCTTGGTGTTGTTTGAGAACAAAAAATAGGAAAGCCTTATAGAGAAGGGTGGTTATGTTTATTCGTAAAATTCACTGCAAAAATAGAGAGACCAAGAGAGATTGTGAAAAGGGTGTGAAAAGGAAGTGTTTGCAAACAAAGGGCAACAATAGTCAACTACACATCAATGTCTAGGCGATTAAAATGGGTTGATTGAGGTATTTTTTTAATGATCATTCTCGTCTTATTTTACTCCTAGTCTCTAAACAACTATAGTAGGGAAGTTGGTGCAAATTATTTCAGACATAAATCCCCGTTTTCACCAAGGCACACGGCTGCCAAAAAAATTTCATCGCCCACTTTTGGTATGATTAATATCACTTTCGATCATAAAAAGGAAAAAATTCCACTCACTAAATATTTCAACGGCTATATATTACTTCAGAAATATATATTTTCTGACAAAGAAACCACGAGTTTCGGACAACAAATCCAAGATAAGAAATGTGCAAGAACATAAATGTTACAAGATCAAGTAAATTATACATGCATGATATTTGTTTATAATCTATGGTATGTACATCAATAATGTGAACCAAATTTCAACCAGGAATTCAGACATGACCCATCCAAAGTACTGATCAAGGCAGCGAGACAAATCAGTTCTTACAGAAAACAAATAGATTCTCTGGAAAAATAAAGTTTGAAAAACTAGCCACTTCAAGACAGATCATTTTTTACAGAAAACAAAAGAATTTGATATGACTTAAATTTTAAAGCTTCAATTGCAACTACTCAAAAGTTTAAAACTACAGCAAAAAAAGCTCATAGCATCAAAGTTATTTGGGGACGTTCATGTGTTTACTCTTACGCAAGAACCACACTGTTTTAAATCCAGGTTAGTGAAAAACTAGAAGCAGAAGACACAGATTAACGGTATAAAGCAATAGAGGAGCATATATTTTACATCATATTTTAGTTAGCGGCTTGCGACACTGTAATGTCATTTTAATTGTACAAGAAGTTGCTGAATCATGAATCCCTTCGAATATTCACGTGGGAAGCAGTGTTAGTGGCAAGGTCATGCTGGGGCAGTATACCAAGTAAGACAAAGATTTTATTTTTATTATTATCACGAAGTATTCTAATGCACCTTAACATGATTGTCGAAATCCCTCTCTATACAATTATTTGTCCGACCAAAAGATAACTTCATTTTTTAAAGTGAACAATGACTCGGTACAATCTGGCTTTAAAATAGTATACCCCATGTTTTATTTTTATTTTGTGAAGTTGCAACTGATCTATTCAAGTGACTACATATTTTACTTACAGGTCATCCGGAAACCATCATCTTTGTATTTACTACTATACTATATACTCCGTAATTCCGTATTAAATAACTAAAATGCACAGTAGCAACACCAGGGACAATAGCTGACTCAAGATTCTTCCTACCTACTCGTATAAACTATTGAGGGAAGCACTTTCCCAAG
>JAGPOY010006235.1:8133-18574 GCA_018983105.1 Silene uniflora
AGCTACCACATCTCATGGACCACCCATGGAGGAAATGATGCAAAGGCCAACATGTGAGTCATGTGGAGGGATTGGGCATACTTATGATATATGTGGGAATAACCTCTACAACAACTTTGATGGGAACAATATGCAAGAGGTGAATGCTTTCCAAGCATTTAACAATTTCTCCAACCATCAACCTAGGCCCCCTTTCAACAACAACCAAGGGTCTCACCAAAACTTTGCCAACCAAAATCAGGCATACCAAAATTATGGAGGTAACCAAGGCAACCAAGGTAATCAAAACTTTTACCAAGGAAACCAAGCCAACCAAGGGTTTGGTCAAGTATACAACCAAGAGCAAAGTCAAGGTTTTAACAACAAGACTCAAGGACAAGGGTAGGCATACAACAATAACCAAATGTACCAAGGGCAAAACCAAGGATTTAACCATGGGTACAAAGGGAACAACCATAATAACGCCCCAGACGGCTAGAATTCAAAGCTCTCTACCTGGTATGGACCTTCCCATTTGTAGGCGAATTTTCCTGCCCTATGGTTCTTGGTGTTTTGAAAGACTTTTCTGAGGACGAGGTCCCCGACTTGGAGGATCCTGACTTTGACGTTTTTGTTGTATGACCTGGCCACAGCCTGTTTGTATGAAGCTAGGCGTACGGAGGCGCTGGTTCTGAGCTCGTCAATTGTATCAAGATTCCTGGCCATGTCAATCTGGTTCCGCTCTAGCGTCTGGCACGCGTAACTGTGGGTAGGAACTAGAATTTCTGACGGGATAACAGTCTCTGCCCCGAATACTAGGCTGAAAGGTGTCTGTCCTGTCGCCATCTTTGGTGTAGTTCTATCTACCCATAGGACTAAGGGGAGCTCATCGGCCCATTTGCCTCCTAGTTCATGCAGCTTCTTTCGGAGATTTTCAATAACAATTTTGTTGCTGGATTCAGCCTGACCGTTGGACTGTGGGTTTCTGGGAGCAGACTTCTTTAGGGCTATGTTCCACCTGGCGAAGAAGCCTTCTGAATTATGAGATACGAATTGTGCTCCATTATCACAGATGATCTCTAGCGGGATACCAAAGCGGCTGATGATGTTTCTCTTGATGAAAGAGATCACATGTCTCTCCTATATCTCAGGGAAGGTCTCTGCTTTGATCCACTTGGAGAAATAATCAGTCATTGCTAGCATATATGTCAGGTTTCCTGGTGCCCGTGGTAGTGGGCCTACAATATCCATGCCCCACATCAAGAATGACTATGGTGAGATGATGGGATGCATTAATTCTGATGGCTGATGTATGACGGGTGCAGACCTCTGACATGAATCATACTTCTTTATGTACTGTACTGCATCTTCACGCATAGTTGGCCAGAAGTAGCCTTGTCGTAGAGCTTTGTTTAACAGACTCCTGCCCCTTGCATGGTTTCCAAAATCGCCAGAGTGGATGGCATGCAGAACAGTATGTGCCTCCTCCTTGTCTAGACACCTGAGGTATGGCCCTGCCAAGGATTTCCTGAATAGTATGTCATCGATCAATATGAACCTGGATGCCTTCATTCTGAAACTCCTCATATCCTTCTTACTTCCTTGTAACATGTCTTCCTTCAACCAGTCTATGTAGGGCTGGCGCCAATCATTTTCTCCTGTTGTCTCTGTGGCACTGCACACTGGTATACCTGCCCCATTAACCTGCTCCGGTTTCTCGGGACCAGCCGTATCTTCTTTGCTAATTGCCGGTTCTAGGACGTGGACAATGGGTATGCTTGATAGCTCCGTTGGCTTGAAGGTCGAACCCAATGTGGCTCATGCGTCTGCCTCCACGTTCTGTTCCCTGGGAACTTGTGCTATGGCAAATGTCCTGAATTGCAAGGCGAGCTCTTTCGCCACTGCCAAGTAAGCTATCATGTTGGAGTCTTTGGCCATGTAGGAGTCATTCACGTGGTTTACTATCAGTTAGGAGTCACTGTACACCTGAATGTCCCTGACTTTCAATTCTAATGCGAGTTTCAGTCCTAGCACCAAAGCTTCGTACTCTGCTACGTTGTTGGTTGCTTTGAACTCACACCGTACTGCTTGAACTATAAGATCACCATTTGGAGATATTAGCACTAGGCCTACCCCTGCACCCCGTGCATTAAATGCGCCATCCACGTTCAGGATCCAGGTCTCAGTTATATTATTACTTTCTATTGTCAGAATTGCCTTTTCTGCCCTAGCCTGTATGCCCGGGCTGAAGTCAGACACGAAATCTGCTAGAACTTGAGATTTGATAGCTGTGCGGGGTTCGAATTGCAGATCATACCCGCCTAAATGTACTGCCCAATTGGCCATCCTACCAGACAGTTCTGGCTTCCTCATGATTGCTTTCAACGGGTAGTTGGTTATGACACGGATCTTGTGGGCTTCGAAGTAGGGCGCAGTTTATACGAGGCAGTTACGAGTGCTAGAATTAATTTTTCCAGAGATGTGTACCTGGTCTCAGCTGGAAGTAGACTTTTACTCACATAATATATCGGATGCTGCGCTTTGTCCTGCTCTTCGATGAGGACTGCAGATACTGCTGCTTCCGTGATCGAGAGGTAAAGAAGTAGATCCTCCCCTGCTTCTAGCTTCGACAGCAGAGGTGGAGTACTCAAATATCTCTTTAATTCCTGGAATGCTTCCTCATGCTTGTCTGTCCACTCGAACTTCTGACTTTTACGTAGTGTATCGTAGAACAGCTTGCATCTGTCTGATGATCTTGATATAAATCTGCTCAATGGCGCTACCTTCCCTGTGAGTCGCTGGACGTCTTTTGGACTCCGGGGAGACTCGAGCTGGAGTATCGCCTTAATCTGTTCCGTGCTGGCTTCTATCCCTCTTTGTGTGACTATGTATCCCAGGAATTTGCCAGACGGTACACCGAAGGTACACTTCGAAGGGTTCAGCTTCATTTTGTACTCTCTTAATGTGGCGAAAGTGTCGGCCAGGTGTTCCATGTGCATGCTCGCCTTCTTTGACTTGACCACCATGTCGTCTATGTACACTTCCATTGTCTTCCCAATCAGTTGCTTGAACATCTTGTTGACCAACCTCTGGTATGTGGATCCTGCATTCTTCAGTCCGAAGGGCATTACGTTGTAACAATAGATTCCCCTTTCTGACATGAAGGCAGTCTTTTCTTGATCAGTTGGGTCCATCTTGATTTGATTGTATCCACTCCAGGCGTCTAGGAATGTCAGTATCTCGTGTCGTGCCGTGGCGTCTACCATGGCGTCAATATGTGGCAAAGGGAATGGATCCTTGGGACATGCCTTATTCAAGTCGGTGAAGTCTACACAGACCCTCCACTTGCCGTTCTTCTTTGGTACCGCCACCACATTAGACAGCCACTGTGGGTACTTGACTTCTCTTATCTTTCCTGCTGCTAGCAGATTATCTACCTCCAGGTTGATGATTTCATTGCGTTCTGGAGCGAATTTCCTCCTTCTCTACTGTATTGGGCGGTAGGCAGGATCTACACCCAGTTTGTGTGTGATGACGGCGGGATCTATGCCTATCATATCGTCAAGGGACCAGGCAAAGCAGTCCATGTTTTCTTGTAGAAATTTGATTAATTGCTGTCGTACGGTGTCAGAGCCTTCTGCTCCTACGTACATTGTTCTGTCGGGATGCAGGATGTCCAGAGTTATCTGTTCCAGTTGGACTGGGTCGGGCTCGATGTATACGTCCTGGACAGACTGCTCCCTTAATTGCTATGCTGGTGGGGAAGCAGTGCTCTTGAGAGCCTGCTTGTAACATACCCTGGCGTCCTCCTGGTTTCCGCGGATCTCTACCACTCCCCACGGTGCTGGAAACTTGATACGTTGATGATAAGTGGACGGCACCGCCTTCATCTGATGCAGCCATGGTCTTCCTAGGATAACATTGTACGTCGATGGTCCGTTGATGATTAGGTACTTGACTTGTTTATTAATTCCGCCGATGTAGGTGGGAATCACCATCTCTCCCAGAGAGTGTGCTGTTTCCCCGCTGAATCCCACCAATGGTGTTTGGGTAAAAATCGCACTACTTCCCAAAGACACCAGAAGCAGCCTGGTGCCAGATGAACTCGTACAACAGACCAAGTCTGGCGTCTCCTACTCCAGATCAGTCAGGAAGCAGGCGTGCACGATCAAGGAAGAGGCAATTCCAGAATGTCACAATTATAGAATGAAGATATTCGTAATATTGGGTCCGCAAGATAAGGAAAGATGCAAACATGGAAATCCAAATAAGGAAAGCGTGGAATAGGAAAGAAATCCAAGGACGATTATACAATAAACAAAAGAAGGAAATATTCGGCCTCCTCACTTATGGAAGAACGTGAGGATGAAGAAAGGAAACCCTAGATATGAAGCTCTACTATAAAAGCAAGGGAAGCAACACCAACAAAGGGATACTCTATTCACATTCAACTCGAGCTCTAGGCAAAATTTACATACATACATTGTAACCTAATCTTCGAGCCTCAAGCTCTAAACGTTGTAATCGTGCCCTAAAGAGATCATAGTGAAACTCCTTGGAGGGATACCGTCTCCCTCCCGCGGTTGTTCCCACCTTGGGTTTTCCGCGTCACCAAAACCTTTTTGTTTCGTACTTTATTGCGTTATTCTTTACATCTTACGCGTTCAACCTGCAACATTCAAACTATACACGTAAAAACATCAACGATTAATACTAAATATAGTAAGCTCAACCTACCTTGACCCCCATCTAGTAATCGGTAGAAAAATACCAAAACAGTTTGGCGCCCACCGTGGGGCAAGGTAGTCGTCACATGTGATCGTAATTCAGACAGGAATTAGAAGCACCATGGCAGGAAACAAAGAGGGAAACATGATGCCGACTTCCAAAGGAAAGGAGAATCTCAGGCAGACCACTTTGGAAGGACCAACGCCGTCACCTCAAGTTTCAAAGCCCACCACCAAAGTTACTCAGGCGCTCAAGAGTCAGCCGCCGCCAACAACAACCATTCCAGTGGTCACGACGCAACCTGGTGTCACTAGAAATTCAGAGGTTAGGGTGCAGAGCCAAGTAACACAATAGCCAACTCCCAGCACGCCGCAGATGTTGGAGGGAACGTTGGAAGCACTGCACAACTCTGTGGAGGCGCTGAGAAAGGAGAGTCGAAGCCAGAAAGTAGCAGCGCTAAAGGAGAACAAGAGGATCTGGTCTCACCTAGATACCATCCGTGCACAAGCAATCGAGCAGGTGAGAGACGGAGGCTCTCCAGACCACGTTACGCTAGAGGACCGGCCAGGCGCTGACGTCCCGGAGGGAGCGCCACGACCGTTCCCCTCTGAACTAGTTACACGGTTGGATCTGGGAGCTACGCCAGCTATCAGCCAGCCTGCGTACCTGCACCAGGAGCTCCCACCAGCTAATCAGGGGACTGAGGCACCTAACATGACGCCAATCATATCGGCCAGGATACCTCGGGCACCCCTCGCCAATCAGCAGGTAGCTCCAATATTCGGGCAGCAGCAGACACCAGGATACTTCCAGCTCGCTCAGATGCCAGTTCCACTTACGGGGAACCAGATGACAACAGCTGGAATACAGTATCCAACTCCAATCAACAACTGGACTGGGGGGCAGATGTCAGGCTACAACCAGCCCACTCCCGGACCCCAGACAGATTATCAGCGGCACCTGGAAAACCAGTACAACGAATTGAAAGATATGATGTATCGGATACTAGGAATGCCCACTCCCATAGAGAGGGCTACGCTAGAAAGCTACGCTAATTCTCCATTCATTGATCAACTCGCGTTGACGCCAGTTCCAAAGGGGTTTAATGCACCCACAATGACATTATACGATGGAACCGCAGACCCAATTGATCATATCAACCAATATAAGCAGAAGATGATGGTCATTACAGCAGTAGGACCACTGAAAGAGGCGTGCATGTGCAAAGGATTCGGCTCTACCCTATCTGGAGCTGCTCTGCAATGGTTCGTAAGCCTGCCAAACAAGACTATAGCCTCATTCGCAGAGCTAGTCAACGTCTTCGTACATCAGTTTTCCAGCAGCAGAAAGCCACCAAAGCAAACAAGCGACTTGCACCGAATAGTACAAGCATTTGAGGAGACAACTAGAGAATACATCAATCGATTCAACAGGGAAAAGGTATCCATCAAAAACTGTGATACAACAACAGCAATTGAAGCATTTCGCCAAGGGTTGCACGAGGATTCTAATCTCTACAAGGAGATGACTCGAAACCCCTGTTGACGATTCGAGGAAGTGCAAGCCATGGCGGAACCAGCCATGCGGTACGAGGAGGACCTCATAGCCAGAAAGAAGATGGCAGGAGTCGCAAGAGGAAAGAAGGAAGCACCTAGAGAGGAGAGGGCCAAGCCCTACAGTAGACCAGCCATGAAGGTTGCAGCAGAATACGCTGACCATAGGAATAACCAGAATCTACCACCCAAGTATGAGGAGTACGGATTCATTACTGGAATCTCAGGTCTCCTAAAGGCACTCAGGGATCTGGGAGATAAAGTCAAATGGCGTAGAGCACCTAACGAAGATCAGAATCTCAGGAAGGATGCCAGCAAGAAGTGTGAATTTCACCAGGACATTGGCCATACCACAGCAGACTGCTTCACAATAAGGCGAGAAGTGTACAACCAGTACAAGAAAGGGAATCTAGACCACCTGTTAGCACGTGGGGGCAAGAGAGATAAGGTTAGTACAGCACAGCAATCTCTGCCTTCACCACCTCCCGTCTGCACTAGGACCATAAACGTGATAACAGGCGGCTCAGATATCTGCGGTCTGACATATTCTGCGGCAAAACGGCGAGCTACACAGCTGAAAGGAGATAGGCCAGAGACGTCCTATCAGGTATGTCATGAGACTTTGCCTACTATCACGTTCGATGAAGTAGATGCAAAAGACGGCAGCGATGAGCAGCACGATGCATTTCTAATTACACTATCTATAGGCAATTGCACAGTGGAAAAGGTTCTAGTTGATACAGGAAGCTCAGTAAACCTGATCATGCTAGACACTCTTAAGAGAATGGGCTTCAATGAAGCAGACCTCCAGAGAAAGGCCGTACCATTGGTGGGATTCAGCGGGGAAACAGCTCACTCCCTGGGAGAGATGGTGATTTCCACCTACATCGGCGGAATTAATAAGCAAGTCAGGTACCTGATCATCAATGGCCCATCCACATACAATGTTATCTTAGGAAGACCCTGGCTGCATCAGAAGAAGGCAGTGCCATCCACTTACCACCAGTGCGTAAAATTCCCAGCACCATGGGGAGTGGTAGAGATCCGCGGGAATCAGGGCGACACTAGATTATGTTACAAGCAGGCTCTTAAGAGCATTGCTTCCCCGCCAGCATAGCAATTAGGGGAGCAGTCTGTCCAGGACGTATACATCGAACCCGAGCCAGTCAAACTGGAGCAGATAACCCTGGACAGTCTGCATCCCGACAGAACTGTGTACGTAGGAGCAGAAGGCTCTGACACCGTACGACAACAATTAATCAAGTTCTTGCAAGACAACATGGACTGCTTTGCCTGGTCCCACGACGACATGATAGGCATAGATCCTGCTGTCATTACACACAAGCTAGGTGTAGACCCTGCCTATCGACCGGTACAGCAGAGAAGGAGAAAGTTCGCCCCAGAGCGCAACGAAATCATCAATCTGGAAGTAGATAATCTGCTAGCAGTAGGAAAGATAAGAGAAGTCAAATACCCGCAATGGCTGTCTAATGTGGTGGTGGTACCAAAGGAGAACGGCAAGTGGAGAGTCTGTGTAGACTTCACCGATCTGAACAAAGCATGTCCTAAAGATCCTTTCCCTTTGTCTCACATTGATGCCATGGTAGACGCCACAACAGGACATGAGATATTGACATTCCTAGACGCCTGGAGTGGATACAACCAGATCAAGATGGATCCAGTCGATCAGGAGAAAACTGCTTTCATGTCAGAAAGAGGGATCTATTGTTACATTGTAATGCCTTTTGGTCTGAAGAACGCAGGATCCACTTACCAAAGGTTGGTCAATAGGATGTTCAAACAGCAGATTGGAAAGACAATGGAAGAATACATAGATGATATGGTGGTCAAGTCAAAGAAGGCAAGCATGCACATGGAACACTTGGCTAACATATTCACCACCCTAAGAGAGTACAAGATGAAGTTGAACCCGTCAAAGTGTACCTTTGGGGTACCGTCTGGCAAGTTCCTGGGGTATATAGTCACACAGCGAGGAATAGAAGCCAGCGCGGAGCAGATCAAGGCCATACTCCAGCTCGAGCCTCCCAGGAGTTCGAAAGATGTTCAGCGACTCACGGGGAAGGTGGCGGCATTGAGCAGATTTATATGAAGGTCATCAGACAGGTGCAAGCTGTTCTATGATACACTACGCAAAAGTCAGAAATTCGAATGGACAGATAAGCACGAAGAAGCATTCCAGGAGTTAAAGAGATACCTGAGCACCTCGCCTCTGCTGTCGAAGCCAGAGGTAGGAGAAGATCTACTCCTCTATCTCTCCATCACGGAAGCAGCAATATCTGCAGTCCTCATCAGGGAGCAGGACAAAGCGCAGCATCCGATATATTACGTGAGTAAAAGTCTGCTTCCAGCCGAGACCAGGTACACATCTCTGGAAAAAATTAATTCTAGCACTCGCGACTGCCTCATATAAATTGCGCCCCTACTTCGAAGCCCATACAATCTGTGTCATAACCAACTACCCCCTTAAAGCAATCATGAGAAAGCCAGAATTATCTGGAAGAATGGCCAAATGGGCGGTACACTTGAGTGGATACGACCTGCAATTCGAACCCAGCACAGCTATCAAATCACAAGTTTTGGCAGATTTCGTATCTGACTTCAGCCCAAGCATACAGGCTGGGGCAGAAAAGGAAATTCTGACACTAGAAAACAGCAGCACAACTGAAACATGGATCATGAATGTGGATGGAGCATCTAATGCGCGGGGCGCAAGGGTAGGACTAGTGTTAAGATCCCCAGACGGTGATCTTATAGTTCAAGCAGTAAGGTGTGAATTCAAAGCAACCAACAATGAAACAGAGTATGAAGCATTGGTCCTAGGACTGAAATTGGCATTAGAACTGAAAGTCAAGGATATCCAGGTGTATAGTGATTCCCAGCTGATAGTAAACCACGTGAATGACTCCTGCATGGCCAAGGACTCCAAGATGGTAGCTTATCTAGCAGTGCAAAAGAGCTCACCCTGCAGTTCAGGACATTCACTATAACACAGGTTCCCAGGGAACAGAACGTTGAAGCAGATGCATTGGCTACATTGGGATCAACCTTCAAGCCAACAGAGTTATCGAACATACCGATTGTCCACATCCTGGAACCAGCCATTAACAAAGAGAATACGGCTGATCCCGAGAAACCAGAGCAGGGTAATGGGGCAGGAATACCAGTGTGCAGTACCACGGAGCCAACACTAGAAGGCGACTGGCGCCAGCCCTATATAGACTGGTTGAAGGAAGACATATTACAAGGAAGCAAAAAGAAGATGAGAAGTTTCAGGATGAAGGCATCCAGATTCATATTAATTGATGATATACTGTTCAGGAAGTCCCTGGCAGGGCCACATCTCAGATGTCTAGACAAGGAGGAAGCACAGACTGTTCTGCATGCCATCCACTCTGGTGACTGTGGAAACCATGCAGGGGGCAGAAGTCTGTCAAACAAAGCTCTACGACAAGGATACTTCTAGCCAACTATGCGTAAGGATGCAGTACAGTACGTAAAGAAATGTGATTCGTGTCAGAGATCTGCACCCGTTATACATCAGCTAGCAGAATTAATGCATCCCATTATCTCACCATGGCATTCATGATGTGGGGCATGGATATTGTGGGTCCACTACCACGGGCACCAGGAAACTTGACATACATGCTAGCAATGACTGATTACTTCTCCAAGTGGATCGAAGCAGAGGCCTTCCCTGAAATACAGGAGAGACATGTGATCTCTTTCATCAAGAGAAACATCATCAGCCGCTTTGGTATCCCACTAGAAATCATCTGTGACAATGGAGCACAATTTGTGTCAAACAACTCAGAAGGCTTCTGTGCCAGGTGGAATATAACCCTAAAGAAGTCTGCTCCCAGAAATCCACAGTCCAACGGTCAGGCCGAATCTAGCAACAAAATTGTTATTGAAAATCTCCGAAAGAAGCTACATGAGCTAGGAGGCAAGTGGGCTGATGAGCTTCCCTTAGTCCTATGGGCAGACAGAACTACACCAAAGATGGCGACAGGGCAAACACCTTTCAGCCTAGTATTCGGGACAGAGGCTGTTATCCTATCAGAAATTCTAGTTCCTACTCACCGATACGCGTGCCAGACGCTAGAACGGAACCAGATCGACATGGCCAGGAATCTTGATACAATTGACGAACTCAGAACTAG
>JAGPOY010006236.1:0-10441 GCA_018983105.1 Silene uniflora
GTTAGCCTAAGTTAATCACTAAGCTTTCGCATTAGATCAAAACAAGTCACAAACACATAATCAAACATCCCCTTTTCATTTTCAATCAAGAGGGTGTCAAACAAGTCTAACAAAAGGTATGAACTTTCGTTCACACAATATATCAAACACCTTGTGAGCATGAATGTGAAGGCCAACAAATTACCCAAAACATGGATTAATTACTCCCTAATCTTCATCTACCCTCACCCAAGATTCCCCTAAACCCTAGGGGTCACTACTCATACATACTAGAACAATTAATGTAAGCAAATGAAGGAATAACAATCAAACAAATGCTAAACATGATTGCTAAATGAGAAAATGCTAAATAGACAAAGAGAAATTTAAACAATTGAAATTTAAACTAAAAAGGAGAGAACTTTATAGAATCCGTTTTTGAAATAATGCTTAAGAATAAAAGATTTATCAATTTGGGTCGGATTAAAAAACATATATAAAAATGGTTTCCACGTAGGATCGTTTTTCCCGAACTTGTTCACAGGTAAACACGCCATACGTATTGGCGTGTTTATGGTCCTAAAACACGTCATTACGTATGGTGTGTTTACTTGTTTTAATTTTGTGCCAAAGCAGTAGCTACTGGACTTGGGACTGATAGAACACGCCATACGCTATGGCGTGTCTAGTCTAGCCTTAAACACGCCAATACGTATGGCGTGTTTAGGCAGTTGTATTTTTTTGTTTTAAAACAACCCGTCTTCCTCAATTAATCGTATAATTTACAAACCTCCTTATCTCTCCTCACAAATACCCCAAATCGGTGATTCACTCCCATAAACTCTCCCATCCTACCTCACCCCTCCTTCTACTCCGGCATCTCTCCGGCGACTCACTCCCTAAACTCTCTCATCTTACCTAATTAGCAAGGTAATTTAATTTCTCTTAACTTGTTCATTGTCTATGTTTTTGTTAATTCGTTTTTGTTCATGTTTTTCTTGTTAGATTTAGCTTATAAAGTTTCCATTGTAGTTTATTATGTTGTTTTGTGCTTAGATCTACCACCCAAATTCACCCATTTATGCTTGTCTAAAAAAAAACCCAATTTTTTCAACCCTAATTTACTAGCTCGAAATTGATTGTAGAAATTTTAGTCTAGTTATGAATTTTGGGGAAATTAGGTTATTGTTGATTTATACTAAGTTTGTTCAATTTTTTTTTATAGAATGGAGGAAATTTGTGATTTTCCTCTCATTTGTTATTGGGATGGTGAAGTGTTGGAGCAAAATGGATGCATGTGTGTCTTATAGGGGAGGAAATCAATGTTTTATTTTAGCTAGTTCAAAGATGAAGTATGTTGAATTAGTTGAAGAGATATACAAGGGAATGGGCATTCATAGTTTTAGTAGTCAATTGAAGGTGGTGATGAAATTTCCAAGTGCCGGGTGTTTCAAAGTTGTACCCCTTAATAATGAGGGAGCCTTTAAAGCATTATGGGCTAGTGTTCGTCATTCAAATTATCATTCAATGGATCTATTTGTTGAGGTTTCCGGTAGCCAAATTGTCTATCCTACCCCGAGTCTTCCTATTAGGCTAGATGATGTTGGTCAATTTGTATCTATTGATACTAATGACGTAAATGAAGGGGAATTTGATGGTAACTTACAAGGTGAAGAGATTGATGAGGAGTTGGCTATACTTGATGAGAATTTGATGGGAAATGAAGAAGAAGAAGAAGAAGAAGAAGAAGATGATGATATTGTCTTTGCTAGTGCCCCAATTGTTGAGTTTAATAAGATTGATCCATTAGAAGAGGATGAGTTGAATAGTTGGAAAACTTGAGAGAATATGGTAAGACATGAACAAGGTAAAGAGTTTGAGGTTGGGCAAATGTTCTCAAACAAAGCTTCAATAAGCGATGAGGTGACACATTATAGTGTCAAGGAAAATCAATTTTTCAAAATTGTCGAGTCAAAGCCACATACTACCGGAGAACACTTAGCTTCATATGCTTCTAAGTTTCACCCATTGAAAGATGAGGCTTATTGGGGTCCTTACAATGGGCCTGAAATTGTTTGTGATGAGCTCAAAAGACGGGGAAAAGGTAGAAGGAGGAGTAAAAGATTTCTTAATGAAATGGATGAGAAGAGTAAGAGCAAGGTGTCATGTAGTTTGTGTCGTGGTTTAGGCCATAATAAAAAAACTTGTAGCCAAAGAGTTAACAATTCACAAGGGTATTAATATTTTCTCTCAATTGTTTTTCTCTATTATTTTTTTCCTTTGCTATTTTTTGTCTATTAATTTCTAATATGTTAATTTTTTTGTCTAACATCTCTTTTAAATGTGTAGGACTAATGGAACAACCTCGACACCAAGGCCCGGTGAACCCGAAACTTCTCACCCAACAAGTCCAGTGGCTACTGCTTTGGCACAAAATGCAAACAACTAAACACACCATTACGTATGACGTGTTTTAAGACCCTAAACACGCCAATACGTATGGCGTGTTTACCTGTGAACAGGTTCGGGAAAAACGATCCTACGTGGACACCATTTTGATATATGTTTTTTAATCCGACCCAAATTGATAAATCTTTTATTTTTAAGCATTATTTCAAAAACGGATTCAACTTTATACCAACAATAATGAATTGAGTCTTGGATTAATAATTGGAAGATTAGTCTTCACCAAATCTTCAAAATACAACCCAATATCAAATGTAAACAATTGTTATTCTGTAATATTAAAATTAATTATTGAATGATTAATGCTTAATTAAGGAAAGACTAATTCTTGCTTGAAAATAAACTTACATAAAATAGAGAGTTCTTAGATCTAGGGTAATGTGTCCACAAATGAATTGGAGGGAGGTATTTATAGTCTACTCCTAAAATTAGGTTACAAAAAGAGTTGGTGACACTAGTAGAAAAAACCCCTACGGCGGCGGACCTAAATGACCTTTTAATGGCGGTTTTTACAGATATTGGGTGCGCCGTATATCGCGGGGTCGTTTGTACTTTACGTCGCTTGTACAACCGCCGTAATAGCTCACCTAACATGGCGGTTTTTAAACAAAACCGCCATTATAGGCTTATATAAAACGACGGTTGTTAGACAAGAAACGCCATTATAACTCACCTATAGTGGCGGTTATTGTTTGAAAACCGCCACCATAGGTATATTAATAATATTATTACACCATTACATCTTCTCTATAACGACGGTTGTTGTTACAGAACCGCCATTAAAGGTAATTATAGCGTTGGTTGTTTGGTGAAGAACCGCCACTATACGTAGTTATTTAAAAAAAAATTATTTGCTACCAAAATTTTGGTAGCAATATTCTATGAATTTTACAATCCAAATAGCAAAATGAACAAACAATACATACAAGAGAAGGGCAACCAACAAACTTGTGTATCATCCGACCCAACAAATTAACAAATTAGTATTGCTGATGTTAAAAAAAATATACATCCAAGTGTATAAATAATCACATACACTGATACACGTCTTAGTTAATAAACTAATCAACATTACATGTTCTCTAAACTTTTGATAGCCGACACCCCTTTAACATCTTTCATCTCGTCAATCAACATTGTTGAATCTGCAATAATAAATTTAGAAAACCAATAGTAAGAAAAACAACCTTAGCATTATTAAAATCAACATAAGACATTATAAATAGTGAACTATCAATCCACCTTGCGGTTAGCAATAAATCAAATGCACAATGACTTCATAAAAGCCACATACTAATATAAGAAAATCAACCTTGTTAAATAGAATGCATTCATGAACAATCAGAATCAACCTATTAGTACCATAGAAACACTTCCAACAAAGATGTAACCTAAAACAGCAAAACAGTGGTGAGACACTTGTGAGGCTTCCTTTTGGGTTGCAGTTTGTGATGAGTTTCAAATCTGAAATCAGATAAAAACTATTGCCAATTATGTATGAATCAGCCAATGCAACACAGAGATAATCCTTAATATGTTTTCAACCCATGGATAAGATTTCACAAATTTGACATCACCTGACATGAAATCAAATCATATACAACTATGTAAAGACTTCAAACAAAAGGACACGAACAAACACCATAGTAGAGAGGAATAGGGTGAGGGACGAGACAAACGATTAAATACCTCTCCAGCACCTTTATTGATAACACATGGTGTGAAACCTTGCCGACCTACATACAACAATTGTACGCGTAAAAAATGCAGCTTGAGCCGAAATCAACGATCAAATAGAAAATTAACATAAATAAAGCCAGCTTTTTGAAGCAAATCAGAGAGCAAAAACCTTTCTCCGAAACATTGGAGAAAACCAAATCAGCGAAAGTAAGAATATGAACCCTAGAATAAAAAATCCATGACCTTCAGGATAAATAGCAGGCGTCTGCCCACCGGACTAAATTCAATTAAATGAACATACTATCTGATTCAAACACGATTAGAAGGCTGAAACGAAAATAAAAACGTGAGCTCAGATTCAGTAAAGGAGGGTATACATCAGACGTGTGGCCAAATTAAAAAGCGCAAATCGAATTCTAAACCAATTAACATAGAAAAACTCCTAATTCAGACAAAATGGACTCCGAATGATTAGAATGTTTACATAGTTTATATGTTCAAGCAATTTATAGCAGTAGAACTCACAAATGTACTCCTATTCAAGGAGTAACGGATAAGACAACGACCCGAACTATCCTTCTTTTTCCAGGTAAGGACCTATACTATTATTTTTTCAAGTTAAGGATATATACACCTCATTCCATTAACTACTCGTTAAGCTATTTATGTGCACACTTTTTTTTGTTGCAGATTAGCAGAATATTATTACCTGAGCAGTCTATCTATCGAAAACAAAAGTTGCATAGATTGAGATTGAACTTTTTTTTTCATCATCTTCTCATCAATTCTGCCATGTTTATTTCCTTCTTGCTTCTGTCTCTGACTAGCCGCACTCTAACCTGCAATGGTCACTCCATGTGATAAGACAAACCATAGCCAATTTAGCCATCAATATTTCATCACCCCATTAATAAAACTTAAACTTTACCCGTTATAAAACTTATAACCCACATACACAGCCAGCCAGCCTCAATGACATACTTACATAGTTACATACTAAAATGTAGAAAAAATAATGACCAATCCTAGAAAACTAAGGATAAACTCACACTTTCTGCCAGTGATGTTTCTGAAGGGAAGAAAAAATTACATGTCAGTGGTTCATACTTTGTTATTTTCGTCTCGAAAAAACACGTCAAAAACACTTTCGGAAAAAGAATATTGTAGTTGCTTTTATTGTCTCGAAAATGTGATTAAATTTTAGAATTGCTCTATTACAATTTTAAAACTGTTCGATTATGAAAATTGATAGGTGGAAATTATCATATAATGTGCAGTGGGTTTGGGAGGAGATGACCATTTGAGATTATAGCTTGCTGAAATGAGAATAGATGAATAAAAGGGAGGAGATGATGGATGTCGTATTACTCAAGCACATTCCGATTAGTTTACATTAATGGGATATTTGTGCTTATATACCATGTGAGGAAATGCGGCTGGGAGG
Organism: Silene uniflora; assembly: GCA_018983105.1. Lineage (NCBI taxonomy): Eukaryota > Viridiplantae > Streptophyta > Magnoliopsida > Caryophyllales > Caryophyllaceae > Silene > Silene uniflora. The sequence continues at coordinate 5,570 of JAGPOY010006236.1, forward strand.
GGCTTTTACCGGTCGGTCGGCTACCGGTACTCCTACCGGTAGCGAGCTCCTTTATCTTTTGCTGAAAATTTCGAATTTCAACTCATAATGTGCTCTTCACCGGTCACCCGGCTACCGGTTGCCTACCGGTAAAGTCTTCCCATAGTTCTTCCTTGCATTTTTCCGACGCTTGGCATTGCATTTTACCGGTTGCCCGGCTACCGGTTCGCCTACCGGTAGCGAGACTTCCCTTCTTTTGGCCAAAACTTCAACCTGAAATTTCTTCTAAGGCATGGGATTTGTCTTTACCGGTTGGCCGGTTGCCGGCCTACCGCTAAAGATCACTCCTTTGTTATTTCTTCTCCTTTCTTCCTTGTTTCAACCCGGGGTGATACTTTCCCGTTCCTTTCTCCAATTTATGGCTCGCCCCTACACAAAAGAGCATTCAAGTGATGATTCGGGATTTTGGGCCGCAAAATGGTCGATCGAGGCATGTAGATTGCCTCGAAACAGGTCAAAATACAAGGAAATTAATCAAGAAAATGAGGCGAGTTTGGCAAGCATCAAAATTCCCCACATTTGAGACTTACTCGTCCTCGAGTAAGTGACCCAATTTAGGAAGACGACCCCTAACCTAAACAAATTCATTTGGGCACATAGTTATTAATATCCGAATCGGGTTTAGCTTCACCCGTAGCCCTTTCAACTCACAATTTGACACCCATGAGGTAGGGTGCCCTATTGCAAGGCAAGTGAGGTCTTGCTACAAAATTCTCGATACATATAGACATTCAAGCACATATCAATATATAAGATACATCACAAAAGGTCGACCGCTTCCCTCATCCAAGCGGAGGTTTTCTTTGGTTCCAAAACTTAGAAAGTTTTAGGTCGGGAGACACCCCTCAAGTCCCAACAAGATGCCAACTCCCTAAGCGTGGCTCAAGCGACCCATATGTGATCACAATGCCAAAGAAACACATTCTAAGGCAGGAAAAAGGGGGCAAGGCTCGTCCTATGAGAATGACTCGGCACACACAAGATTCAACTAAAAGAACCCATGACTAAAAGGACTAAAGACCAACGGCGTCCTCTCGGTTTCACTCGTCACACATTTGAAGAACGGGTGTTTGTGTACAAAAAGGGACGGCAAAAACACTCACATACTCCGACTCGTGAAAACGCGCCCGCAATCTAGTATGTTAGACCGTCCTACGACCGACCGAGTTGCAAAAATGGGATAATGCACATAATATGAAGCGAGGGTTGTAGCAGGGCTAGGGAGAAGGGCGGAACGATATTGTTGCAAGTAACGTTTGGTTATTTGAGGTTCAAGTCAAGAATAGCCAATACTAACCGTTCTACCGACTCCTTATTGCAACATATGAGACATGTCTACACCGTAACATAGAATTGAATACCCAAGACTAACAAAAATTGTACAAAACCAACTCAAATTGGAAAAATTATTAGCACCCATACACAATCCCTTAATTCTCGGCCCATTATTTGAACACACTAAGCAACGTCTACACCCTAACAAGAAGTTTGACTACCAAACTCATGCAAAAATTGTGTAAACCCGACTTACATGGAAAAACATCATAGGACCTCTTATTCTAGCAACGGCTTTTTCTACCCCCGTAAATGATGAATGGGGGCGACGTTGCTTGCTCTTCCTTTTTTTTTCAAACTGTTTTTTTTTTCTGTTCGTTTTTCAAAACTTTTCTCCTTTTCTTCTTTTTGTTTCTTTTTCATTTCTTTTCAAAACCTCTTATTTTGTTCAAGATGCCAAATAGACCTCATGTTTTGACCCAAAAGGACTCATATGGACCCAAAACACCTCCTAACACACCACTACAACATGACTCATTCTTGATCATGGAAGGTCATTTATGGGATGTAGCTTGTATCGTGGGTATGCCAAATGAAATAAGCTACGGCTCAAAGGGGTGAATAAAAAAGGGAACGTATGCAAAGGTCAAAACGAGGCTTAATTAGGCAATGTGAGGTTTAAGTATACGTGTACATATTTGCTTCATAAGACGTGCACAAAAATCAAGCAACTCGATAGTCTAAGGACGGAACGACATACTTTTTGCGTATGGACATGACGCGCCTCGCGAGGAGCTTTACTCACATCCTAATGGTTGTTGGGTATGAGTGCACCGACCCAAGGAGGCTCTAATCCTTACCTATGAGTAGCTAGGTCGAGGTCTAGGTCTAGCTACGGTCCTCTCGATCTCACATGATGGCCAAAACTCGTTGGACAAGCCCATTTTCCTCATGTTAACCAAGTGACACGGGGTGCGAGCCGTGGGGAGGGAGAAGGCATGGTCGAGACGTAACTCATCATTGGGGTATCATGTTCCCTTCCAAGACCACATTTTCGAAAACATGCACGTGGAAACATAATCTAAACACAAACAAATATGTACAATGACAAAATGCATACGGAAATTTAAACGTGCAACAAATTTCAATGCAACAAATTTCTACCCTAGCAGCACATAAGCAACACACAACATACTCCAAAATGGATCATCCTCATCAACAAAGCCCATCCTCCTCCATACATCAATCTATAGTAAAATAGAATAAAAGGGCGGGGAAAGGAGCAAGAGATGTGGAGAGATTATACCAAGCGCCCTTCAATTCTCCTTTTTGTTTCAAATGCTCCGCGTGTGCCTATGTCAAGGGTTAGAAACACATATATACACAATGCAATGGTATTGTATACTTGTAAAATTTTTTGATTTTTAGGCATTTCCGGTATGGTATCTATCTCTATTATATACATGTGAAAGTATGACTATGTATTATGTACATGTAAGTATGTATGCTTGTAATAAATATGCATCAAATGTGGATATTTCCCTCCCCACACTTGAAACTTGCATTGTCCCCAATGCAATAAAGTATAGGGAGAGAATGGTGAAAATAAATCTTATATATATATATATATATATATAAGATTGGGTTGAGAAGCTGTGGATACGACACGTGGCATATTAAGCCATAAATACAACCATTAATAATTATGATAGTATACTAATTAATTAAAATCCTTACTAAGTGAAAATTGTGAATATAGACAAATAGCAATCCCAAGGAAAAGTATATACGCATCATTCATGTGGAAAGTATGCATTTTGCATACACACTCCATATGCATTTCCAAGAAACATTCAAGGTATTCAAAGTCTTATGTATTTCCAAGACACATTCAAGGTATTCAAAGTCTTCTATTGCACTTCTTAATGCTAAGTGCTGCGTACATACTTGGTATTCATAATACTTCTCTTCAGAATAGTTTAGATTACATCTATAAATATAGGATTCTCCCCTCCCTTTACAAGTCACAACAGACTGACAAAGTATAGTCTTATTTTTCCGTTTCTTTTTGCTATCATAACAAAACCTAATAATCTCCAAATAAAAAAAAAAAAAATACATTCATCAAGTACTACCTTTACATCTATAATACAATTACTTAATTTGCAAATTTCCTCTTACACACCAAACTATAAAGTTATGATCAAACTAAAAGATATACCGATGAAGTTTACTACGAGGTGAAGCTCAAGTATCCATGTGGAGCGAATGTGCGATGTTGAAGTATTGAACAATATATAGTGAAAGCACATCCCCATTTACGTTGTAAGAAAAAAGTATAGAGTATTCTGTAAATGGAACCTTGAGTCTTTTGTTAACAATTTCTTATTTTTATTTACGCAAGAAATTGAAGCATTATTTATTATCTTTGTTTCCTCGGTTTTAGCTTTAACTTCCAACAACGCTATGAGAGCATTGAAAAATATTGCACCAGTTTTGAAACCAGTTTGTTACTACTACATTCATTATCAGGTAAAGAGATAAAATAAGATGCATGGGAAGGATTTTGTAAGGTGTATTCTTGGTGGAATATATAGTTTATACGTTTGCTATTAATTGTTTACTTGCAAGCTGCGTAACTGATCGTCATTGGCACGATAATACGAACTGGAGGACAAAGTAAACAATGGATACCTAGATGAGTTCATTTTCTAGGGTGCGTTCATACGGTTCATAGAGCTATTTTAATGGGAAATGGGTAACAAAAAGGCAAAAATTCACAAGAATGGGATACCATAGTTTTGTAAATATAAAACTGGGTTGGAACGCTGTAGATGCGCCACGTGTTCCATACACCCTTAATGACAAGCATTAATTACAGTCAATCATTTAATTTCAACATAATAAATGTTCTATAAATCCCAGCAAAATATTTTTTGTAGTGTAATAAATTTAATTATAAAATTGCATTTAATAATTACGGTGATTGATTGTAAATTTATTAAAAACAATTTTGAGAAAAATTCTAAAATGTAAATAATTATGTTCTTTGCGAAAAATGCTTTCAATTGAGTATAATTTTCATTATATTTATTGAAATATTTTGATATGTAGAGATGATTAAAGTGAATGTCTCACTATGTTTTACATTTGCTTAAAAAAATATTTTGAGAAAGTTATAAAACGTATACCATTAAATCCATTAAGAAATATATATTTGAAAGAGTATTGTATTTTGTAAAAATAAAACTTAAAGTATACTACTAAAGAGATAAGCTTTTATTTATAGTGTGGGAATGAAAAAAATTATATTGTGATGAATTAAATACATATGAGATTTTGATAGATTTAAATAGTGTGATAACGAGTATGTATGCGTACATAGTGATTGCGAGTACATTTGAATAATCAAACTAAACAAAAGTAATGATTATTAAGTAATATAGTATATTATAAACGACATGAAAAAGAAGTAAACATGTTTTATTTTTCTTTAGTATCTTCAATTAAATATGTATACGATAAGTATAAAATACTATTGATTATGACTAACTAAAT
>JAGPOY010006237.1:0-10441 GCA_018983105.1 Silene uniflora
TTTTTCATCGTCTAAATAATTGCGAATCACAAATAAAATTTTACGCGTGCTAATCTTTTGGGGTGAAAATGGATCGGGTCTATTTGACGATCATATTTGTCTAAAGGACATAACTATCTGTCTATTTTGATCACCTGTCTTCAAAAAAATACTATCTTCATTTCAATCATATGCTTATCTTTAAATAAAATATCCCTTTCAAAGAATTAATATAAAAAGATAAATAAATTAATGGGATGAAAGGAGTAAATAATTTAAAAAAAATGTAGTAAGTTTGAGAAAGGTCAATAAAAAAGGTAATATATCTAATTATTTTAATTTTGATATAATTATAACATTGATGAAAATGCATAATTGGTTGGAACGTTTAATGTCAAGTAAGTGCTTTATAATCACAATGGAGGAACATGTAATAGTTCTTCCGTCAACAACAGGTCCTTTATGCTAAACAGAAAAATTATAAGTCCTTGTCGCAAAAAAAATAAGAAGTTCAATGCCTAGTTGTGGTGTTAACTCTGTATACCACCATGCAAGAAGCATTTTTCACGTCAAGTTAGATGAATAGACCACCGTTTTGATAACCCGCTAGGCTAAATGGTCCGCCACAAATAATACCAACGTGTTACGTTTTCCAATGTGGGCGAGACTTGTACCTTTCAAAAGAGTCTTCATAATTTTCTTTATACTCCGTATATGGTTACGACTTACGAGACATTGTAGATTGAACAACTTTCTATGCACCATTGCATTTATATAACCTGGAATAAAATCTGGAATTTAAAGGCTGCTAGTCCAAATGCAAGCCATAAACCATACTCGTGAGCGCAAGGAATACTCATGATTCAGCAAGACATATGGTAAACTCTACCTTCATTCACTTCCTTCTCTGGATCATTCTCTACACCAGGCACAAACTGAATAAAAACTACGTCATGTTCGCATATTGACAAGATAACGTACATAACTTCCCACGTACAATCTTCATAACAAAGTACGGAGAGTACTAATTCAGAAGTTAATGGAGATTTCAGAGGTACTATCGACACAAAGGGTATAAGCCCGAATTAGCCTGAAATGCCCAAAAGCCTGTTTTAGCCCGCAGAGATCAAGTTTGGACCAACAAAAAATGTCTTTGAACTTAAGTACACTGCCTGAGACAACTTTCTTTCAATTTAACCAGATTCCTTGGGACTGCTGGGTTGAGGAGCCTGCAAGCCTCCGCTAGCATCACTAGAGTGCGGTAGAGGCAGGGCCTTTGTAGGGTAGTCTTTCGAAGAAGCACCACGAGCACTCACCTTCAGTTGCTCCAAAAGTCGACGTGCTTCCCTATGCTCGCCTTCTGCACTATGTCCATGACTCTCCCATGCATCCACTGCCTTTTGCTGGAACTCTATTGCAAGGGGATAGCTGTCATTGATTAAACAAGCTTTTAAGTGTACAGATTCAGGGAAAAGTTCCATAAATTGATTCCATAATCCATACTGTTGTTACGATAATAGCTACTATCTCAATTATTCTCAACATAAGTAGTCAAAACTAAATCCGATATGTAAAATTTGTTTACATGGTCACCACGAGAAAAATTGGTTTTAAGATATTCAAGTCCAGTTACCTAGTTTTATACCACTCGTTCTTTAAGATAATGGAAAGGGATTCCCCTTAAGGCCTTAACTACATTAAGAACCCTGAGGGAAACTGCTAGTACAGCAGTTAGTACTTAGTACTCCAAAAGTCCAAAGGAGACTGCTCCCAAAAACGATAGGAGTTAACACCAAAAGAAAAAAAATCGGCATAATATTTTACATGATTTGTTTCCGTAGCATGTAAGTTGTAACTTACATGATTAAACTTGTTTTCTCATAGTAATTTGCATGATTAAGAACTAAATAGCATTGGCCACGGGTATTGTGATTAATTTATGTGTTTTATACAATGATGCTCTTGACTTCTGAGTGTGTAAACCACTTAACCGTTTGTGTTCTTGCAATCTTAATATTTTGGAAACATGCTCGGGTGGTTTAATTAGGTGCATATAACAGAATGAAATGTTAGGTCTAAGAACAGGTTCTTAAGACTAGCTAGATGTGTATTTGAATATATAACAATCATTATTTCCCTCATAATCAAGTAGCACTACCTTATACTTCAATAAAGAACCCGTACTGACTATTTAGCTTGGTAGATACATTAAAGATGCACGCTCACTTAAGTCTTTTGGGGCTGTATATGTTTCCAGTCAAAAGTCGATGAAAAGGTATACTTCTACCGGTATATCAGTATATGGGTGTTTGCTCTGTGCTACTTCTAACAACGACCAGAAACATTGTTATATATAAGAATCTGTATCTCTCGCATCCTATTACCATCAACAGACAGGCCTCATATCTACACACTGACTAGTGTAACTGCGTAACCGGGATCCATGGAGCACTGCCACATTTCCAAATGCTTGAATAACATAGCATTATAATATAATCTTAGCAAGCAGGACATAGAATACTAAATCACCATCTTAGATGAATAACTCTTCTACATTATTATTTTTCATTCCCATTGATCAAATTCCTCTGAACGGTCCCAACAGAGGCAATGACTAATCAGATATTATAACAACTAAACGCCCTGATCTGACATCCAAAACATGTAATATTAAAAGAGGGAATATAACAATGATCACAGAGATAATTACATAATCTAGTAGTGAGACACGCTGCTTCCAAATGACAAAAGATCATTATAGAAGATCATTAGAGCTCAAGTCTGATGCCAAAGCTAGTCTTTAGCAAACCCAAAGGAGCAGTTAGCGAAAGCAATTGGTAAATGAGCCAGTAGAGAAAAACTAGTCAAAAAGATAACTAAACAGCTTAACTCACTTGATCTGAGGATTCAAACATACAGAAGAATAACAAGGTAAATAGTCCTATGGATCAGTTAACTTATACCTTGTGGGTTAACTGCTCTACCAGAAATCAAAGAATAGGGACATTTTGTTAACATTGTTCATTCTTAGAACAGTCTTTCTTGGCATTCTCCTTTACGCTTAAATCCGTGAACTTTAAATGGTTAGAGATGTTAGCTAAAAGTTGCACTTGGAATCAGGTCCATAGCTACAGTGTCATTTCTAATATAACCGAGAAATAACCAGAGATAACAAAGTGCACATAAGATTGAAAAATAAAGCTTCATAAACCACTTAATAAAAATCCCCAAAATAAATCAACATATCGAGGACAACACAAAACGGGCAGATATTTACCTTTCCATGGCAGCATATGCATTTGAGAGGTTTTGGCATGTGTGGATGGACTCGTTGTGAAGTGGGCCAACGGACACATCCAGAATATCCTTGGCAACAGCAAACATTTCTACTGCCGACTCTGGACTCTCCAACTCCAAATAAGCTCTGCCCAATTTGTTATAGATATACACTAATCCAAAATGCTTAGACCCATAGCTCTCTTTCACAATTTCAGCCGCCCTCTCCAAGTAGGGTATAGCCTGTGTCCCCTTACCCGTCAACAGAAGTCGTGAACCTATCCCAGTCAACACACTCCCTTCTAAATGTTTTTCACTAGGTAACTTCTCTAACAAAGCGAGTGCTCTCATAAGCAAAGAAATTGACGCTTCAAAATCATTCATAGTCTCATACTGTTCTGCTATCTTTATATAGGCATTAGCAACCTCCAACGGCTTTGTTTTTTCCTCTTTATCAAGCACACTACAAGCACTCACGAAACAACCCTTAGCATCCGCAAAATTTTCCTGCAAAACCAAGACCTTACCCATTGTCATCAAAACAAGAGAATTCTCACTATTCTCCTCCACCCCCTTCTCATGCTCCCTCAAAATATTCATAGCAGCCTCATACCTCCCACAAGCAATAAGCATATTAGCAGCGTCAATCCTAACACGAATCACATCAGAACTACACCCACAAATACTAAAAACTTTCTGAGCCAACCGATTCTCCACCACTGCCTTCTCATACTCCTCCAACCCAATATAAATAAGCCCAAGAACCCGTCTATCACGACCAACCTCCACCGAGTTCTCCCCCAACAACCTCAAATGTATCTCCAACGCCTTCTTACAATACAACAACCCATCCTTAAAGTTGTTCTTGATGGTGACACACATTTGAGCGAAATCCCGATTCGCATCACCAAACTCCACACTATCCACCCCCATCAAACACTCATGTATCTCCAAACATTTCCTCAAATAATCCAAAGCCTCCTTACTCCTACCCATACCCATCTCAACAGTTGCTAAACCCATATAAACAGCAAGATGTACCATTTTTAGACCAATAACACCATACTTATAATTACCATCATCCTCTAACTTAATCAATATATTTCTAGCTCGATTAAGAAACCCTAATGCATCATTAAACTTCCTTAAACTACAATAAGTCGAACCCAAAAGCCGCAAAGTCATAGCAACAGAATAAATATTTTCAACAGTATCCAAAAGAGATAAGGCTTTATTAGCAAAAGATAGAATCTTTAGAGGATCCTCACCTTGTTGCTCAAGTGCAAGGCCTATATTCATGCAAGCTACACCAACTTCATCTTTATCAAGCTTATACTCCATATCCTTCTTAAAACCTTCAAGCATTTCCTCAGGCGATTTCGCCGCCTTCGCCGCCTTAACAGCTTCCTCAGTTAGTGCCCTTATCCTCTTGAGTTTCTGCTCATAGGGATTATAGGGGGTAATTCCATCCTTATATGGGGTAATTTTAACATGGGTACTGTAATTTTGAGATGGGTTTTTGTGGAAATGGTGGGTTTTGTAGGGTTTGGAGAATAAAGCAGTGGAATTTGAGCAGGGTTTTAGGTTTTGAATTGGGGATTTGGAAATTGATGATGATGAACAAGTTGTGAAATTCCCAGAAATTGAACAAGAGGAAGTTGTGATTTTGGAGGATGAGATTAATTTGGTAGATAATCTCTTCATTTTTTTACCTAAAGTTCTTACCTTTGGAAATGTTCTTACCTTCACTCGTCGGGTATACCTTTACCTAATACAAGAGTCTAAAACCCTAAACCCCTCTTTCAAGAGTGTAAATTTAGAATGATTATTATCGAATGGCCTATATTTGCTTGTCTGAACTGACCCAACTCAAACTTTTTCTACTAGGCTTCAAAAAACTCGCGACTTGATTCGTGTAAATTTAGAATGATTATTATCAAACGCATACTTAGAACCAGTGGCGGAGCTAGGATTTCACCCCAACGGGGGCGAAAAATCTCAGCGGGGGCGAACTAGTAATAAGGGGAATCCGAAAAAATTGGGAAATTTTAGGTAAAAAATTTTAAATTTTTGGCCGCCAGCGGGGGCGACCGCCCCTGCTAGCCCCCCTTAGATCCGCCGCTGCTTAGAACATAGAACATATAAGTAAGTGGAATTTCAAGCCTAAAAAAAATCACCTCAATTAAAAAAACGGACTATCTTCGAAAAGTTCCGTCACAACCTTTCCAAGGGAACTTACAGAGTTACAGGTGTGTTTATATCAATGCACCACTGCATACCCTCAGGTCTCGGCCTTTGATTTTAATCAATTTTGCGAGAATATAATTTAACTTCATGACAATGACCAACTTGGCTGGCATAAAATCTAGAATAATCTAGAATTTAAAGGCTGCTAGTCGAAATTCAAGGCCATAAACCATATCTTTTGCATTAGACTGGCAATCTGGTATAACTTCACTACAATTATGAATGATAGTAGAGGTAAATGTAGCATCAGACAAATTTGAAACTGGTCTAAATACAAGTTGATATTCTTGCTTAGGAGCTAAGAGTATATCGAAGAATATCTAGAATGTTGAACTTCGAAATAGCCTATCTCAAACACGCAAGCCCGCTAATCCCTAGGCCATAATATACTCATTATGCCCGATACATATCCAATCCAAGCCTGAATTTGATCATTTCTTTTTATAAGCTCCGTCCAAAAGGCCACCCCAAACCAGCAGTACCCTTATTCGCGGTGCCCTGTAGTGGTTTTCTCATTCCTTGTTGGCTTTTGCCGAGTCCTTCACCCTACATAACACAAGTATAGAAACTTGATCCAAGCAAGCATTGAGTATAATGCACCGTTTACTAAGAGCTAATGTTACAAACCCGTATCTGAAAGACGGAATCACTGAAAGTAAATAAACCTTTACCATACCTCTTTCCAGCCCATATTTTTGAGAATCTTTTGGGCGTAACTTCCAGCTCCAAGTGACATCTCTAAGGCTTCGGCAGCAGCTTCCTCTGGACATTCCGATGATCCAGCTACTTCATCTGATGACTCATCTCCCATGGCGTCACCAAACTCCTTGTGAAATGTTCTTCTTTCGGCAGCTCTGTCCCTATATATGCAAGTTTTATGCTGCCAAAAGACATGTTATAACATAAGATGGACGGCAGAGTGTAACGATAAAACTACTTCTATCAACTATAGGAGGACAGTTTAAGGCAAGGAAAAGTAGAGCTTTCGTAGAAGAAACTTCATCAATCCAAGGATGAGAGCACCCAACGCATTACGCATGGCCAACATATTTAAAGGTTGGAACTTGGAAGCTTTACCAACTAAGCCTTCACCTCAACCTCAATGCCTAAAGGGCTAAAACCGTTGGTTGCAATAAAGATAGACTGCAATTACACTATTACATGCAATGATGGCTCATTAATCCAACGATTAAAATACCTTTTTACTAGTAGAGGGTCTATCAAGGAAGGAGCTCTCATTCTGCTTAGAGGAAACATGGCCTGATGTCTTAGCATCACGGCCTTCCCCGGTCTCTTCATTGGATAGGTCAGGAAATCCCCACCCCTTGGTTGGGTTTGATGCATCATAACTTGACAAGGTAGCTAGGTATCTGACATTAGGGCTCCTCAGCTTATACACTTGCCCTGCATTCAAGATTTTAGACACGAGGAGAAAATTTCATGGAAACGAGGAAGAAATGACCCCAAGGAAAATAAAATTGATAATTGACGTAAAGTCATAAAGACCAAAGAAAGTAAAGTGGTAACAAATTCTCTAATGGCTCTCGGGCCGACAGCAGACCTGATCTAACCTGCACTAAATCAAGATGAACCCTGCATATTGGAGCTGTTTTGAAACGTCTAGCATGAGAAGTTATAGAAGGATGAAGGCTAGAGGAAGGCTTCACTAACGACCCGAGCAGTCTGGCCACTTGATCATTTCCGTCTTTTTTTACCTCTTGGTTCATTGACCAATCCCATATATCGACAACATGACATTCTGGCCTTGACTCATCCTCCTGTTGGACAACTTGACCATACTGAGCTCGCCAGTTTTCTTCCTCCCAAGAAATTTCTGAAAGATATTGGCATATAACGGATATAAGAAGTATTTATTAAAGTCCAGACAACAAATAATCAGTTATTTGGTCAATTCGGAAAGTCTAAGAAAACATTTGGAGTTCTTCAACAAAGAGTCCAACTGCAAACATCACCTTCATCTAAAATAAAATACTGTGGGTTCAACGTTGCCTTTTCTCATGCACTTCTTATATGTATGTCAACAACAAATAATGGATGTTGATTTTCATACAATTACTGACGTTAAATAAAATTTATAATCTTCATTATTATCAGCAGGTTCATACGCATATGATTGAAAGCTACCAGATAAGACCAAAATGAGATCATTCAGAAATTTTTAGTGTCTACTAACTCCTGGTTTGGTTAATTGGAAGAGTTGCATCATCGAATAATATACACACACAAAACGACTTGCAGACCTTCACAAATAACAGCTGCACTTGAGGTGGTTGGGGCTTGATGGTCGGAACTCAACTCACCATCTTGCTGTATATAGTGTGCATCATTGTTTGCTGTAAAGAAGAAATGAAACATAGATGCATAAGTAATGTGATATGAAGCTTTTACTAGTCTATTACAAGTTACAACCAAAATAAATCTAACCATCAGTTGCTAACGGAGAACTGTTCATATCAGCATCTTGTTCATAAGGCTGTAACGTCTCGGCAGCATTAGATGTTCTAGTGGAATAACCCGATAAATAAAGTTCAATTAATGTGTCTTCTAACCTTGAAAATAGGTAAAAAGGGGAAAAATAGTTAATTAGTTTGAAAACACAAGATAAGCTGAGATGATGACATAAGTCAACTCAAAGTAACGCTTACCATTCAGATGGCGGAGGGAGATTTTCAGACACTTCATTGCTACTGCACCCTATATAGTCTGCGAGTTACAAAGAAATTTAACTTATACGGAGTACACTGGAAACATATCACTAATCGCCATTTAGCTGTACTCAAACTCAAGGATAGACACAAGAATAACAATTACNAAAAAAAAAAAAAAAAAAAAAAATTAGCAAAGTTTAAAGTAAAGCACACAGAAAAAAGGATCAGTCACTGCATAAAAATAAAAGGGGTCGTAAGCACATTTTTTGAAAAAAAAAAATGCACACAGTTCGTATTTTACAAGAATTAAAGGTTGCCACACTCGTCAGCGCAACGAAAACTCATGATTCAGCAAGACATATAAGGTAAGCTCCACCTTCATTCACTTCCTTCTGTTGATCATTCTCTAGCCCACCAGTGTTTTGTCCGCTTGACTCATCCGAAGCAATGATGCCTTGGCCATTGACCATGGATTGGGAATCCTAAAATCATCCATAAAACAGATAAACTTACAGGATTGTACTTGAACAAGAACCCGAAAACCTATACTACACTGAAAGTCTGAAACAACGAACTGATGTAGGAAACCCATACAAATGTTACTGCGACGAATGAAAATATACAAGAAACCAATGGATGACAGACAATACCTTACTATTATCTAAAAGTACGTAATTTCCATCCTCAAATTTGTAGTAAAGTCCATCACTTGTACTATAATACCACCCCGCATTTGGTTCATGATAAAATCCACTTCTGCAACCAATTATATGAGTGACAGCCAAACATGAGGATCACAAAACTTTCTAAACATCCAGATGTCAGCTACACTAGTCGGTAGTCAAAAGTCATTCAGTGGTGTAACCATGTCTTGAGTCCAAAACCCGGCAGTAATAAGACTACCCTAGTGGCTCCCTTTATACCATAAACAAAAACAGTTTGAAATCGAGAATTCGCACCATTTTGAATCTCTATTAATAGGGGAATGATAACACCAAAGAGTAAAACATTTTGTGAGAGTATTAATTAATCGGTTTATCTAATTCAAACTCAAAAACGAGTGGCATAGTATATATCTGAGTGACGAATGGCGACCACCGTATTACTAACCCAATCAATGCTTAACACTTCCAAATAACTGAATTCAACCCAGAAGAATTCAGCAATCTTACAATTAGGGTCAAACTATAGTTCAATACAACTGAGTTAACCATGCAGCAAAAGAAAGGGCATTCCAAATACCCTTTAATTAAATTTAGCGAAACGGGTCCAAAAATATATCTCTAACACTAACAATCCTCATTATTAACAGGATATACGGTTGTTTTAACTCCGTTTCACGCTTACAACCGTCTTAAATAAGAATTTGCAGTGACAATCTCATTCAAACAAAAAGGTAAAATCTTTAACAAACCCAGAATACAAAATCAATTTGTTCATATAATCAGCCTAAAATTCTCATCATCTTACACATGGGTGAATAAATAATAGATTAAAACATGGAAACCGCAAAAATGGGAAAATGATGATTAATAAAAGAAGAAGAAAAGACCTTGGATGATAGTAAAGCTGGGAATTTTCGTCCCAAATAAATGAATCTTGCTCATGATTTTGATTTTGGTGATCTTCTTCCATGGTATATGGCTCGGAATTTTCCTTAGTTTTGCAACATTCCTTTCATTTACTGTTCTTCCCCCTCTGTCTTTGATTTCTTATTACAATCGCAAGTAAAATTGCTTAGAAATTACTCCCTAGTTTAATTCGACGAGTTTCGATTAACTTGTTAGTAATTCGATTAGTTTCGATTTGTTGATTAAATAGTGTAGATTAGTTTAATTTAATTGTCTTCATGAGAAGGGTAATTAGGAACGTTTATGCAATTTGTCAACGATTTGAAGTAATATGTTGAGCATCTTTAATCATAGGGTTACGATCACTATAACGGTGTGTAAGAGTCTAAGAGACCACAAGGATCAAGGATGGCCTAGTGGCCAAATAACCAAATTGGTAAAAAAAGTGGAGGATGGTTCCCAAATTGGTAAAAAAAATATCATTTGTGACAAATTGGTAAAAAAACTCAAGGGAATGTGACAAATTGGCCAAAAAACTACTACCTTATTTAATTTGTTATTCCTAGTACTAAATTTGACTAAAGTACCCTTACCCAAGTCACCCAACTCACAAAATTTAACCGAAATCCTAACGAATAAGAATAGATGACTAAATGATGTTTACAACTAGACCTCGCTAACGGGCCAATTGAGTCGGGC
>JAGPOY010006238.1:0-10441 GCA_018983105.1 Silene uniflora
CAATAAAGGAACCAAAATACCCAATAATTACCCAATCCGGAAACCTAGGGTTTCACTTCTTCATCAAATCATCAATTGATTTATCCCAGGCGAGGAATCCCTCTTTTCAATTGGAGCAGTATGAAGAGCGGGAAGAGGAAGACGAGGAAACCATCATCAAAGGAATACTTACCTCCCGAAGTATTGACCCAAATCCTCGCAAATTTGCCAGTAAAAAGCGTATTAAGATTCAGGTGCGTATGTAAATCTTGGTGCTCCATTATCGATGACCCTGATTTTATTTCTACGCATCTTCAGCTTTGCAACACCAACCCCTTTAATTCGGATAAATTATTAGCCCTTGAGGGTTTATCAGGTGGATTAAGTGGATCCTTGTTGACACTTCGTAAAGCCGACAATCTTCGTAAAACTGGTCACATTTTCAAGTGTTCTCGAACATACGATATACAGGGAAGTTGTAATTCATTGATTTTAATAAGTTGTTATTTTCATACTTCCATGAGATTGTGTAATCCGAGTATTAGAAAATCATTGCTACTTCCTGCACGCCCCTTTCTTAAGTGGTCCATTTACTACACTAGCTTTGTGCTTGGGTTCGCGCTCCGAACTAAAGACGTTAAAGTCATTGCAATCACAATTGGCCATGCTGTGAATGTAGAGATTACAGATATGCATGTTGTGGTTTATACTCTTAGTGATCGACAATGGACTATGAGGGATAATGGCCTCAACATTAATGCTTTCTACTTTAAGCATTTGTTCGGGCCCTATTATTTCTGTGAGGGGGCTGCCCACTGGCTTGGAAAGGATCCATATGGGGATAGTCGTAATCAAGATGGTAAACCGACTCATCTTGCTTCCCTTGATTTTGATACGGAAAGTTTCATCTTTTTGGAACTGCCATATGCGTTGGATGAAGTAAATACTATTTCAAAGTCTCTATTTCTTCTTGGGGATTCATTAGCGTTTTTGTGCATTTCTGCTGTTAGTCTCAATATATGGGTGTTGAAACAGAAGAGTGGAAAAAGGGAGTGGACTCTATGGTTTTCAGGTCCTTCGAGTAGTGATGGATTTAATATGTTCTGTTATAGGCGCCCTGGAACAAGAGTATTGTATCGTAGGGGTGATGGTGGCTATCTTATTTGTGGGAAGAAGTCCTATACTATTTCTACCTGCCACGTGCGATCGATTGGAAAATCTATGAGCCGTGATGTAGAATTGGAAACATATTATGAGAGCTTGATTTTGTGCAAAGAATACGGAGCTCTGGATATTGCATCTTTCCCATTTTGCGAGGATGAATAACAGATCTGAGGCAAAGTTGTATAATCTGAAAAGACAGAGGGTGCATCTGTTATGGGTTATTTTGGAAAGACCCTTCGCTTATAAATAATGGATAAGTCCATCTCTACTCGTTGCTCTTCTTGTTTGCTGTTTGTTGTTTTCTGTGTGTGATCTACTTTTGTTTAATTGATGAATATATAGTTGTCGATTAGAAAACAAAAACATTTCAATAGAAAGCTTGTTTTTTTTTTTTAGTTTCAATATGAACTGCCATTGACAAGGAAAAGTACAGAACATGTTAAAAGACTTGTTATTCTTGCGTAGTAGCGTACTATCTGGATTTAGCATTGTAAATGAAAAGATTTGTGGTACACAAGTCAATTTCTTCTCTTAGTCTCGCTCTGCCTTTTGAATACCATTTTGTTGTAGCTCGTTGGCTTCAATTCGTTCCATCTTGTTGTTGTTATTTATAACTGCCCAGAGTTTGTAATATATCATCTGCTCGCTTATTTTATTTATTTAGTGCTGCTATGTCTCTTTTGATTTTGTTTGTTCCGGCTTGATTTTTGACCCTTTATTATCTCATTGTTGTAGTGCTGTTTAATACTTCGTAATAGCAGCTTCATTAACTAGGAAATTAGATATTTTAACTTAGATTGAAGTATGGTAATCAGAAATCAATTGTTTGCAACTTTGCATTGTTGAACCGCATAATTTGTGAAGTTACAGTAGATGTACAAGGAGATCTGTAGCAGTAGCACTCGGAATTGCTTATGCTTTTTACTAAGTCAAGTGTAGTAATTGGGCGTGATATTTTAGGTACATTGTATATTGAAACAACTAGATTTCATGCACTTACAGTGATGTGTATTGTACTCCGTAATACGTAGTAGAATGTTTTGTACTGAGATTTTGGCATTGGAGCTCTGTATACGAACAGAACAAATCCCGTCTTAGTTGTCCATTTTCATGTAAAATCTTTGAAGTTTTTTTCTGTTTTGGTGTTATGTTTAACGAAATAACGTGTCTGAGAGACTATTTTCACCCAATGGGTCCACGTCAGCTTTTGTGTTTGCGTGTTTTTGCCAAGGAGGGCAGCGGCTTCTGCATATATTGAGTTTTGTAGCTGTCCAGGGTCACTTGAGCAGGCATCGGTGCAAAACCCGAAGCCTTCTATGGATAATTATGAAGTCATTCAGTCAACTAGTGAACCAAACCTGCATATTTCTATCACCACCAACATGCCCAGGCAAAGAAGAGTAGAAGACCAAATCAAGGCATCATACAACGATTTATGAAGCAAATTCGGAACAATCTCATGAGGATTCAAGCTGGGTTCCTCCAAAATCTGAAATTGGGTCAGTTAACTAATAGTAAAAAAATAAAATGAGCCTAAACGAGCTTTTGATCAGAGATATACTAAGTTTGTAAACGGCTCGGACTTGGTACACCTAGGCTCCCAAATCAGTTTTGACCGATTTTGATTCGAGCTTTGACATGGTTGATTCCGAGGGCTCGTAAGAGTCAACTCGGATCATTCCACAAAGTGATCAGAAATTCTTCTCTTTTGTGACGGACAGTCCGTCACAAAGCCGTCTTCCAGATTCTCTTTATGCGACGGATTGCCCATCACAAAAATCTAAATTTGTGACGGACTGTCCAGTTGGGTGAAGTCAGGCCACTTCGAACCCATTTTCGAGTTGTTACTGAATTACGCCATCCCCTTATGATGAGCACCCGAATGACCTATACTGAATAACTCAACCTACACCTGAATTGAGAACGAAATCTGACCCAAAACCCGATTGAGCATTTCACCCGACTCTATTCAAGCCGACCCAAATGTTATTATTGCAAACTACACTAGTTGTTATCTCTAAATAACTTCAAAAACAACTCACCCGAATATACCCCAAACCCAAAATAGACCACCCATGAAAAGCCAGATAACCCAAACCCAACTCAATTGACTTTGTTAGGCTAGACTACTAGAGAGAGTAGAGACTACATTAATTATAATTTCAAGAGTATTTTGCCAAACACTACCTATAATTTAAGTCACTTTGTTAGAAACTACCTAAAGTTTTATTTTTTGTCAAACACTACCTAAAGTTTTGTTTTTTGTTGTCAAACACTACCAAAATTAATATTCACGCATGAAAAGTTAAAAATAAGCAATTTTAACTTGCCGTTATCTTAGCCTTGACGTTTATTTTGCTAAACTATAGTAATGGCTCAACCTTTTCTCTAAAAATTTAGGCTCATATCACTATGATGAAGATAATGATGGATGATGAAGGCCGACCATAGTTGAAGTAATTTCGTGGGAAATATAATGAAACTTACTAACTTAGGTTAAACATTATTATAGTTTAGTAAAAATAAACTCAAGGATATCATATCGACAAGTTAAAATCGTTTATTTTCACAATTTTCAGCTTAAATAGTGACTTTGATAGTGTTAACAAAAAAAAAAAAAAAACTAAACTTTTAAGTAGTGTTTGACAAAAAATAAAACAAAATACTCTAACAGTCTGTTTGGAAACAGACATTTCATTTGCAAATACGTATTTGGGTCAAATATAGTGTTTGGGAAATTAGAGAATTTGGATTTGGATTTATTTCAAATCCAAGCAAATCCAGACTCTTCATAAAAAGAGAGAATATGAAATGACACGTTACACCATCTCCTATCTTTGACAACTTTCTCTCCCCTGTTTTTTTTTTACTCGTACTTGTTTTTTGTGATTTTTAGCAAATTGTTACCCAAATTTTTTTTTTTTTTTTTTTCTATTATTGTTTAGTTTTTTTCAGTAAATTGTTTACAAAAATGTAATACCAACTTGCGAAAGATTTTGGTCATTGAGATTTCAGCATTGCACATATTCATGGCAGATCATGGACTTCATGATAAATTTAAACTTTAAGAATTGAGGATTTGAAATTTTTAATTTTCCCAAACTAGAGATTTAGATTTGAAACTTATCATTTCACTTTCTGCATTTCAAATCATATTTTCCGAATGAAATTGAAGTAGCCAAACACTACCTAATTTCAAACTCAAATTTAGGAACCCAAATAACCCAATTGCCCAAATGTGAAACTTTACCATTCAGTAGAAACCTAGGGTTTCATTTACATCATCAGTTCATTCATCCAGGTTAGATAGATTTCTCTGTTTTCAATTGTCGAAAAATGAAGAGCAGGAAGATAAAGATGAGGAAACAATCATCAAATGAATACATACCCCTGGAAGTGTTGACCCAGATCCTCGCAAGTTTGCCAGTAAAAAGCGTATTAAGATTCAGGTGCGTATGCAAATCTTGGTGTTCCCTTATCGATGACCCTGATTTTGTTTCTCTGCATCTTCAACTTTGCAACAGCAACCCATTTAATTCGGGTAAAGTATTAGCTCTTGAGGGTTTGGGAAAATGTGGATCCTTGTTGACACTTCGTAAGGCTGACACTCTCCGTAAAACTGGTCACATTTTCAAGAGTTCTCTAAGATACCATCTTCATGGAAGTTGTAATTCTTTGATTTTAGTAAGTTGCTATCGTACCTCCATGAGAATCTGTAACCCGAGTATTAGAAAATCATTGCTACTTCCCCCTTGCCCCCATCTTTCGCAGTTCAATGACTACACTAGCTTTGTACTTGGATTCGGGCTTCGCAATAAGGACGTTAAAGTCATTGTAATCCCATTTACCCACACGAATATACAGAATCCAAAGATGCGTGTTGCAGTTTATACACTCGGTGATCAACAATGGGCTACGAGGGATAATGAACTCAACTTTCACTGTTTCCCCTTTAAGCATTTGTTTGGGCCCTATTACTTTTGTGACGGGGCCGCCCACTGGCTTGGGAAGGATCCATATGGGGATAGTAGTAATGAAGATGGTAAACCGACTCATCTTGTTTCCCTTGATTTTGATACGGAAAGTTTCAGCTTTTTGGAACTGCCACAAGCGTGGGATGAAGTAGATACTATTACAAGGTCTTTGTTTCTTCTTGGGGAGTCACTAGCTTTTTTCTGCATTTCTCCTGTTAGTCTAAAAATATGGGTGTTGAAACAGAAGAGTGGAAAAAGGGAGTGGACTCTATGGTTTTCAGGTCCTTCGAGTAGCGATGGATTTAATATGTTCTGTTATAGGGGCTCTAGAACAAGAGTGTTGTATCATAGGGGTGATGGTGGCTCTCTTGTTTGTCAAAAGAAGTTCTATAATATTGCTACTTGTCAAGTGCAGTCGTTCGGAAAATCTATAAGCCCGTATGTAGAATTGGAAACATATTATGAGAGTTTGGTGTTGTGCAAAGGATACGGAGCTGAGGATATGAGGCCTTTCCCATTTTGCGTGGAGACAATCAGAGCAGACTGGGTGGCTCATGCATTTCTTGAGAGTAAATTTGGATAGACTCTCGCTTATGAATAATGGACAAGTCCATCTCTACTTGTTGTCTTGTTACTCTTCTTGTTTGCTGTTAGTTGTTTTCTGTGATAGTTGTCTTGTCGATTAGAAAACAAAAACATTTCAATAGAAAGCTTGTTTTTTTTAGTTTCAGTATGAACTGCTATTGACAAGGAAAAGTGCAGAACATTAGTTAAAAGACTTGTTATTCTCGCGTAGTAGCGTACTATCTGGATTTAGCATTGTAAATGAAAAGATTTGTGGTACACACAAGTCAATTACTTCTCTTCGTCTCGCTCTGCCTTTTGAATACCATTTTGTTGTAGCTCTTTGGCTTCAATGCTCTCCATCTTCTTCTTCTTGTTATTTATAAGTCATAACTGACCGGAGTTTGTAATATATCATCTGCTCGCTTATTTATTTATTTAGTGCTGCTATGTCTCTTTTGATTTTGTTTGTTCCGGCTTGATTTTTGACCCTTCATTATCTCATTGTTGTAGTTTTGTTTAACAGATAATAGAAGCTTCATTAACTAGGAAATTAGATATTTTAAGTTAGAAGTATGGTAATAGATTCATAAATCAATTGTTTGCATTGTTGAACCGCATAATTTGTGAGGTAAGAGTGGATGTACAAGGAGATCTGTAGCAGTAGCACTCGGAATTGCTTATGCTTTTTACGAAGTCAAGTGTAGCAATTGGGCATGATATTTTAGGTGCATTGTATATTGAAACGACTAGATTTCGTGCACTTACAGTCATGTGTATTGTACTCCGTAATGTTTTGTACCTGAGATTTTGACATTTTGACATTGGAGCCCTGTATATGAAGTATGAACAGAACAAATCCCATCTTAGTAGTCCATTTTCATGTAGATTCTTCGAAGTTTTTTTCGTTTTGGTGTTATTACGGAGTATGTGTTTAACAAAATAAAGTGTCTGTGGTCCTCCCCTTTTTCTCTCTAAAAACCCTAGCCTCCATCAATTAAAGTCGGGACTTCCATCGATCTTTATTCGATCGATGGTAAACCCCATAAAAGTTTATTTATCAATTATTAGTATTGTATATTATGAATTCATTAATAAAAGTCTCCCTTTTGGTGAGATTCGTTTGTCTGTCTCCAATTTCGGTGTGTTTTTCTATCATTCCTATCATTCTAGGGTTTTGTTTTATTGGAAATATAGATAAGAGCGATTTGTTGATGATTTGTCATGACTCTACAATGGATATGCGTTATTCGCCATAGAAGGTAATTTTTCTCCATCAATGAATCAAACGAAGGATCCCCTTAAAAAGCTACATGAAGAGAGCGATATAAGGCCGAGCCGAACAGTCATATCATGTTTTGAGATCCCTAGTTTTACAAGAGGAATTTTCCTTTGGCTTCTATTAGATTTGTTGTTTTCGATTATACCTATCTGTTGTAAGTGCCGTTTGGCGATTTATTAATGAATTGATCTTTTTCCTTCAAAAAAAAAAAAATAAAGTGTCTGAGAAACTCTGGGTTCCTCCGTAATTTGTAATTGGGTGTGTCAATTAAATAACAATAAAAACTAAAACGAGCCTAAACAAGCTTCCAATCCGAGCTATGCTAATCTCGGAATCGGCTTGGATTTGGTCCACCTTGTCTCGGAAATCAATTTTGACCAATTTTGAGTCGAGCTTGACCGAGCTGATTCCGAGGGCTCTATATAATCCGACTTAGATAATTTACATCCCTAGTTGTGAGGTATGAAGAATAGTAGGTCATTTAGTGAGAAATAGTTAGTCTTCATGGTGGTAGTGATGCGATCATAGAAGTGGTCTCGATGAGTCTGTTGCGTGCTGAGGTCAAGGGAAGTAAGGCGGTGGTGACTGGAGATGGAGGCGGTGGCCGCAGTATGTAGAGGGTAGTTTCACTCATGTAATAGGGAAGGGAAGGGAAACAAAGAAAAAAAGGAAGAGACGAATTTTCCCTCAAAATATCTTATTTGTTACATAAATAAATAAGATTGTCATCCAACCTCTTTTATGAAAAAGGAAGTGGGAGTAGGGATGACAATGGATGGAATATGAGGTGGAAGTTATGATCCACATCCCTTCTAAATTCACTCATATTCATATTCCACCCTAAATTAAAAAAAAAAAAAAAAATTATTGTCCATATCTCAAGCATTTAACTTCCGGTGAATGGGTTGGATGTCCACAAGGTTAGGGTGACGCTGCCATTTGATAGCGAGCCTCCAACGACGCAACGAGAATGGCGTTTTTAAGAGTGAGTAACCATAGTCTCAGGCAGTTCTATGTTTGTTATGTATTGTGACCCAAGACTATTTGGGTCGTTACTTATTAAGTATGAACACAGTAAAACCGACTTTGGATGTGGCGGTTTTTATCTTTTATTGTCGGCACTCTCTCAATGATGTTTTTATTAAACCCATTTTTTAAAAAGTATAACTAAATAAATACGGGTGTTTACTCTTCACTTAAATTTCAAAATAAATTTATGTTTAGTACTATAAAAAAATAATCAACTAAATAAAAAACGGGAAAAAGGCGAAATAAAATAAATACTCATACTTACCAACACTACATGTTTCTAATTAAAATTATCATAAAAACCATCTCATATGAAAATTACAGAAAATCTTTCAAAAATAATCGTTTGAGGCTATATGCAATTTAGCCCCAAGCGTTTTAACTGGTGCAAATTAATTCCAATAGTTGCAATTAAGCCCAATCGGAGATATCAAGGTCAACTTCTCTTTGGAAAAATGACTAAGATTATTATGTTAATTAAAACTGAAAGCAAAAATAAGAAACACACATGCTTGCATTGTTGCACATAGGGGCATAGGGCTAAGCATCGGTCGTCTTCGACCGGGACCAGATCAAAGCCGAAAATATATTTTTCATGGCTAAGAGAAAAAAAAAAGTAGAGGTATGAGTGTATGACCGGCATAAAATCGCCAATTTGACTCAAAAAAGCATAGGCCTCCGGTAATTTGGCAAAGGACCAAAGATCGAACCTAAAAATTTCGGTCTTGGACCAGACCGGGCTGATTTGGCCTGATCAAGTGTTAGAACTAAATGGACCTAAAACTATTTTTTTCACTCTTTCATATGTGATCATTACATTTAAGTTTCACCAAATCAAATGTCGTTGAATAATTAGGTTCCGTTTGACACGACACTTCAGGTAGCGTATTTGACCAAAATTTCAGCTACCTGATTTTTTTGCAAGTGTTTGACAAGTAGCTTATTTGGTCAAATAAGGTACCTGAAATGAAATGCTACCTAAGGTAGCATTTGAGAAATTAGCTACCTGAAATGACTTATTTTCCATTTTTTACCCCTTTATTCTATAATACTCCCTCCTACCCATATCTATTGTCCCATTTGGGAAAAAGTGGAAAATTTATGGAATTGAATAGAATAATAAAAAGTAATGTATAAGGGTAAGATAATAGGAGAGAGGGTGTTATGAAATTGAATAGAATAATAAAAAATAATGTATAGTTGGGTGAGTTGGGGGTAGTTTAGTCCAAAAACACATGGGGAAAAGCAAATGGGACATTTTGATGGGTAAAGAAATTGGGCAAATGGGACATTAGATATGGGTAGGAGGGAGTATTAAATAATTATCATATTCTTTTACGTCGTTTTACCAAAATTAGCTACCTTTTCACCTAGTTTGTCAAACACATTTTTATATAATTAGTTGTCATTTGCTCTTGATTTTCATCTACTTTTTCAAGTTTCAGTTACCTTTTTAGTTTTCAGTTACCTTTTTAGGTTTCAACTAGCTTTAAGTTAATTTTGCCAAACAGAGCCCTAGACCGAACCAAAAATTGAAACTTTAAAAAGGAAAACCGAGTATCGTACCTAGATAAATTCGGTCCGGGTACAGTTATGACCAAATAGTCCGGTCTATCCTAATCTTGCTCACCACCAGTCACCACCACTGGCTGCTTGACTGCTTGCACGCAGGGGCGGATCTAGCCATAGATGAAATAGTAAATAATATTTAGTGCACTAAAATTGCATTGCTAAAAGATAGTCCCAGTTGGTTGTTGTGTTGCTTTTCTTTCAACAGAACAGGGGTTCAAGACTCCCTTTTAAGCAAATTTTGATCAATTTTTTGGTTTTATTTTCACATATCAATTCTTCACCAACTCCAAAATTATTGAATTCTCCAATTTTATGGGATAATAACCTCCATGGTAATTTTCCGCTAATCTTTAATACTAGTTTGTCTTTGAATGTTGGATTTTTATCGTATTAATCAAACAAGATTATCTAAATTTGTGATTTACTATTTGTCCTGATAGAAATTATGACCGGTAGGGTTACTAGTGGATCTGTAAAATTTTATTTATGGAGTTCTAATCAAAATATTAATGCGATTTTTGAGTAAAAGATATAATTTTTATTTTATTTAGCCTACAAATTGGACAATATACAAAAAAAATTTCACTTTGTGAGTATCTCGGAACCCGAAAACTCATACTCCCTCCTATTCTCCATATTCTTCCCTATTTCCTTAAACGGATTATTCAGGTTTTCTTCCCCTTTCTTTTTTTTGTAACATATTACTCTTATTTTATTCATTCCTCTCTCCTATCACCAAACCCTACACAACTCACAATTCCTTATTTTATTCATTCCTTTCTCCTTTCTCCTATCACCAAACCACCCAACTCACAATTCCTTATTTTATTCATTCATCTCTCTAACTCACAAATCCCTCCTTAATCTTTGTGCCAAT
>JAGPOY010006239.1:0-13413 GCA_018983105.1 Silene uniflora
GTTTCGGGAACCCGAAACCAAAGTCTACATCACTATACCCTGCAGACTTGCACCATGCTGTAATACCATAAGCATCTTTCCCCTTGCTCTCTAAAAGGCAGCTAATGAAGCTTTTCCAGTGTTTATCCTTAGCATCGCTTCGATTCTCACCTTGATATTCAAGTGCTACATTCTTCATGTTGGATATTGATTCATGGAGTTCCGCTACCAGTTCTGGGAGTTGAGCTCTTCTTTCGGATCGAACATGGGTTGCTTCGAAAAGGTTACCCATGGATACTACTGGAAGGGGAGGGATGGCTCTTGCTCGTAAGTCGACTGTTACGTTCAGCATTGTTTGCCCTTCTTCTAGTGAAGCGGACAATATTGATTTCCAGAGAAATCCTGCTAACGCTTTGAATCGGGTAGGGTTCGGGACACGGTCGCTTACTGACTTGGCCTTCATTTCGGTTACTGATTTGTTTTTGAATACGAAGCTCCGAAGTACTATCCGCTTGTTGAAGAGGAAACTCGATTCTTTTTTCTCTTCTTTCTTGTCTTTTGTCTCTTCTTTCGTGTCGTCTGATTCTAGCTTCAGCGATATAGGCAGTGGCGGTTCTTCGGGACTTCGGGTACTGGAGGGAAGGTGGTCGGGCCGGAGAGGAAGTCGGGCTTGGTCAGGGCTGTGTCGTCGTAGCGTTGCGCTACAAGTGCAGCCCAGTGACGGAAAAAGGTAGCAGCTTCCTTATTGTAGGCGCCGTTGTAGAATAAAAGAACTGGTATAACACGAGGGCCGTGTTTTTGGTCAAGTAGGGAGAGTGTCAAGTGCCGGAGCTGAGACAGTGTGGGTGATGATGGTTTTACGATTTTGGTTGATATTATTTTCACCTGAATTTTTGGGGACTCCATAAAAGGTTTGAATACAAGAAGGCATATTATTTATGGGTTCAAAACTTGATGAATAAAGTTAGTTATCTTATAGAAGTAACAAACTTTTTCATCTGAGTTCAGGTGGAATGAACGTCGTACCCTCGTGGGAAACGAGTGAACAACATAACCACTTGGCTTTTTTCTCCCTCCGTCCCGATTAATTGTTGTTTTTTGGTTTTGGCACAAAAACCAAAGAAAGAAGAAGGGTCAATTATAAAATGATATGTGGAGCAAATTAAGGGCGAATGATCAAGTTGCTTATTAATTGTAACTAGTACATATCCCGCGCAATAAATGCGCGGTATTTATAGAGTTTTTACTTTTTAGTTTATTAGTTATTCATTCCATATTTATACCTTAATATTTTCATATTTCACCACATCATATTTTGATATGAGAAAAAAAAAATTAAACTACTAAAACTAATAAAGAAATTGAGTATGTCATGGAATTTTGTTTTTTTATTACAAAGTTAATGATTTTATTTTCTAACTTTTCTTACATTATGTTAATGAAT
Source organism: Silene uniflora (assembly GCA_018983105.1). Classification (NCBI taxonomy): domain Eukaryota; kingdom Viridiplantae; phylum Streptophyta; class Magnoliopsida; order Caryophyllales; family Caryophyllaceae; genus Silene; species Silene uniflora. Next base: position 1,424 of record JAGPOY010006239.1, read on the forward strand.
TTTTTTCATGCTAATAATATTAGTTAATTTTATTGTTTTATATAGAATAAGTGTGCATCAAGTCATTTTATAAGAAAAATTAGCAATTTTGTATTTTATAATTTTGTACTCCTTTTAATTTATTTTGATTAAATATTATAATTATAATATAGAATTTAATGGAAAAATCATTCTTTAAGAAGAATATAATAGTTTAGTTGGAAAATTTCATTTCTTTTTTTATATAAGTAGATGGAGTTTGGAGGGAAAACGTTTGAAAATTTTGATTCTTTTAGTAGTAGGGGTATTTTCATTATTATAAAATCTAGATTAAATATATTATTACAAAGCGGACCTATACGAAATGCTATTAATTACAGAGTAGCGATTTGTTGTATTGCAATCATGTTTCATAGCCATAGGTAGATTAATACATGATATAATAATAAGATCATATATAAATCAGATGTAAAATCCAACTTTTTACGGAATAATGACAAATTGACAGTTAATAGAGCCGAACTTCTTCCTAAAATAATTGAGCAGGAAAACTTGGACTAAGACTTATTGTTTTAGTTAAAGTGAGATGAGATGAGAAAAAATTAATGATTTTATTGAATTATCTTTTTTATGAACTAATAATATAAATTTATATTTTTTTTTATACAGAGTTATTTTGTTAAGTCTTTCTAATATATAATAATAACACTAACAAAGAATTAGGAATTTATAATTTTTTGATTTATATTTGTTTTTATTTTATTTTAATTAAATGTATTAAAAGATTATATATTAATGAAAAGGAAAGAAATAATGAAAGAAAGACGTGTTGCCTTATTTAGCGAGATTCCTTTTGGAGGGAAAAGTTTTGAGAATTGTTATTCTCTTAGTATATAGGAGATTCTAAAATAGACGGGACAGAGGGAGTATAATTGTATGGTCTTTGTAAACGGAGGACAGAGGTGGAGGCCAGTAGGTCTCATGAGAGACGGTCTCTCGCTAAATTTATTGAGAGACCAATTACAAATGAGTACATATACAATAAAATTGGGTATTAATAAAATGAGTACATATACAATAAAATTGGGTATTAATAAAATGAGTACATATACTATAAAATGGAGTACTAATAAAAGTGGTTAAAGTTGTTGATAGACCAATTACAAATTAATGGAAAAATAGTACGAAAAGAAATAAAATGGGTACATATACTATAAAATTGGGTACTAACAAAAGGGGTACATATACTGTAAAATGGGGTACTTAAAAGTGGTTACAATGTATGATAAAATAGGTACGATTGTTATGAAATTATGTACCAAATGAAATAGACATTTTAAGCCCAATAAATAACAAAAAAGAGTACGAAACATACATAAAGGGGTACGATAAAGTGGTCTTTCAATAACTTAATGAGAGACCGTCTCTCACAAGTTTTTGTGGAGGCTATGACCACCTTTAATTTGTTTTCTCCTTTTGTTTTTGGTTAAAATTATAGAAAAAAGCATATTTTTTTTTGTTCTCAATAAATCCGAGTCCATATTATTAATATAGAGTACATCCCTATTAATAATTTCAAATAATTTGTAAGATATGAAAAAGGGATGAAGCTAGAATAAGATGCACTATTAGCTGTAATCGTTGAGTTTAATAATAAGATTTTTTAACGATGCTTTCTTATTTTCAAGCATCTCGTAAACTATTTTTTCATGTTTTTATGAAGAAATTAAGAACAGAGCAATTGATTGAAGGGTTATTATTATTCAATGATTAACGCAATACAAGGCTCCTCAATATATACATCTCCTACTCCATGAATCATGGGATACACACAATATAATCTCTTAATATAAGGTAACAAAATAACTAATTATAGGTAAATACAATAATACAATAATATACTTCCCAAATTGTAGTCTTAGAATATTGCACAATATTGACCATATCTCATTACTCCCCTTCAAGTTGGAGCATCCGGTGACCCAATGCCCAACTTGCCTTGAAGATATCGGAACGCATGTCCGGCCAAGGCCTTGGTAAACAAATCAGCTATCTGGTCTTTGCTTCTCACGAAAAAGGTTTTCACCGTACCTTGCATAATATGGCGTCGAATGAAATGGCATTCTACTTCGATGTGTTTGGTTCGATCATGTGATACCGGGTTTTGGGCGATTCGTAGGGCTGCTTGATTGTCACATAGAAGTGCCATTGGCTTGACATGATCTATTCCTAATGACTTCAGAAAAGACTTTACCAATAACACTTCACTTGTTACTGCCCCTAAAGCCCTATACTCCGCTTCCGCCGTCGATTTCGCAACGGTTGTTTGTTTCTTTGCTCTCCACGTAATTGGTGAATTTCCGAGACAAACATAGTATCCAGTAATAGACTTCCCAGTGAGAGGACATTTTGCGTAATCCGAATCCGAATAACCTCGTATTTGCAGGTCACAATCACGACTAATGACTATCCCTCGTCCTGGTCCTCCTTTAACATATCGAATCACCTGTACACTGCCGCCAAATGTTCCTGCCTCGGAGCATGCACGAATTGCGATAAAATATGTACTGCATAAACTAAGTCGGGTCTCGTAATAGTCAAATAAATTAACTTCCCAACTAATCTTCTATATTTCATGGGATCATGTAGAAGCTCCCCTTCAGCTAGAGCCAAGTTATGTTTCGGCTGTATAGGGGTAGCTATTGGTTTTGCACCTTCCAAACCCGCTTCTTTTATGATATCTATCGCATATTTCCGTTGACAAAGGAACATCCCCTTTGAACCTTCCGCAACTTCAATGCCTAAGAAGTATTTCAATTTCCCAAGATCTTTGATTCCAAAACTTTTGTCCAGAAACTCCTTTAGACGAGCATTAGCCATGGCATTGTTACTCACAATTATCATATCGTCTACATAAGCTAATATGCCAAGGAAAATTCCATCTTTATTATAAGTGAAAAGTGAGTAATCAGCCAACGATTGGTGGAAGCCATACCTCGTCAAGGACGTGGTCAATTTCTCGAACCAATTACGCGAAGCCTGCTTCAAGCCATACAAACTCTTCCGCAACCGACAAACTTTATTTGACCCACTGTCATCGAATCCCGGCGGTATTCTCATGTAAACTTCTTCATTTAAATCGCCGTGGAGGAAAGCATTGTTTACATCTAATTGTGCTATACTCCAATTTTTCGCTAATGCCACTGCAAGTAAACACCTTACACTTGCCATTTTGGCCACCGGAGCGAAAGTCTCATGATAATCGACCCCTTCAATTTGGGTGTAACCTTGAGCAACTAACCGTGCCTTGTAACGTTCAATGGTTCCATCCGCGTTGTACTTGACTTTGTAGACCCATCGACATCCGATAGGTCGTTTCCCTTTTGGCAGTTCAACAATACTCCACGTACCATTGTTCTCAAGTGCTTGGTACTCTTTCAACATTGCTTCTCTCCATTCGGGTATACCAGCGGCCTCACTGTATTTTTGTGGCTCAACTACTGCATCAATCTTGCTCAAGAAGGATTTGTGATTTGTCGAAAAACAATTATAAGTAACATAATTACTCAAAGGATAACGAGTACCTCTCTGTTTGGATGAAGCTTTGGACCAGGGGCCTGTTCTTGCGGGGTCTATTATTCTCGTTGATTTGCAAAAGTAATCCTTGTTCCATGCCGGCTCAAATCTTTCCCGAGCTCCTCTTCCCATAGGCACAGGAGTAGTGTTGTCAGTCGCAGTCTCAGTAAAGGGTTTATCATCAGATTGTGCTCCTTCACTATTAGGTTGTTCCTGTTCACTAGTTTCTGTTTCATGGTGGATATCGTTGGAATTGAATTCAACTTCGCCCGAAAGAGCTGCACCATCATCACTAAAAACCCCTGTATGTTCCTGTTTTTCGTGATAAACAGGTTCTCTATTGCCCTGCTCATCACGTATGTCACTAAACGGAAACACATGCTCATAAAACGTCACATCTCTTGATTCAAAAACGTCCCCTGTTTTGAGATCGTATACCCTCCATCCCTTTTTGGTAGATGGGTATCCAATAAAAATACATCGTCTCCCTCGCTCACCGAATTTATCCTTTGGTCTCTCCTTGTTATGGACATAACATAAACTACCAAATACTCGAATTAAGTCGAGTGTGGGTTGCTGTCCATATAAGACTTCATATGGGGTTAGACCGTGTAAGACATGTGTGGGGGTTCGATTTATCAAATACGCAGCGGTAACAATGCACTCTCCCCAAAAATCAAGAGGTAAATTACCTTGGAAACGGAGCTCTAGCCTTTTCTAAGATATGGCGATGTTTTCGTTCCACCCTACCATTTTGTTGTGGGGTGTCAACATTGCTAGTTTGAAAAAGCATTCCGTTTTCATTATAGTACTGCTTCAATGGACCGGAAAGAAATTCCGACCCATTGTCGCTTTGAACAATTTTAACTTGCTTTCCAAATTGTGTTTTCACCATATTGCAAAAGTTAATTAGTAATTGATTTACCTCACTCTTCTCACGCATAAGATAGACCCAAACTGCCCTGCTCTTGTCATCTACGATGGTAAGAAAAAATTGTGCCCCACTCAAGCTTTTCACACTATATTTCCCCCAAATATCACAGTGTATGAGACCAAACAAAGATTCATTCCGTTTCTTATTCAATTTAAAACTTGACCGTGTTTGCTTGGCACGGCAACACGAATCACAAACGTCTTTAGAATTCCAACATAAATTCAAACCAATTAAACTAGAAAAGAGTGGTAACACACTACTAGAAGGATGTCCAAGCCGTTTGTGCCAAAGTTTTGCATCTCCACTTGTCTCGACTTTGGCTACAGATTCCTTCCCGTGTCCTCTTAAATAATAGACCCCGTCTTTATGCTCCCCCCGTCCAATCTTCATCCTCGTAGAGAGGTCCTGTAAAACACAATGATCAGAGTAAAAAGTTACTAAACAATTGTTTTCGCGAATTAACTGTTGGACTGAAATTAAATCACATTCTAACGTGGGAACATAAAGAACGTCTTTCAAAACGAAATTGGTATTTAAGGTCACTGTCCCGTGCTCACACGCAGTGATGTGCGAACCATTTGGCAGTCCCACTGTCGAAGTTGCTTTCTTTTCTATATTTTCAAGCAAATCCCGCCTTCCAGTCATATGATGTGAACAGCCTGTGTCAAGGAGCCAACTTTCACAATTATTTTTCGTACCTTTACCTTTATCTTTCGAGCTGCTTTCACCTTTGTTGGCAATCATGGCTCGAAACTGAATGACCTCCTCCGCTGTCAATCCCAGGCCTGTCGCATCTCCTCCGCTAACACCTGCTGCGTTTGCACGTTCATAGTGTCCTCTGCCGCCACGGCCGCGTCCCCGACGTCCACGACCTCTTCCCCGACCTTGATTTTCGAGTTTATGCCAGCAATTTTCCTCGGTATGCCAAGGCTTTTTGCAATTGGTGCAGTAGAAAATCTCTCCGTCATCTTTCTTCTCTGTATAATTCCGATCTTTGGTTGTACCATCAGTGACTCGAGCAGCCATGGCTGCGGCTGCCTCAATTGTTCCTTCCTTCTCTTTAGTGGCAGCCTTGTGGCTTTCTTCCCGAATTACGAGTGAATAAGCCTTTGTCAAGGGCGCGATTTCATCTTTCATTAACAAATTGGAACGAATGTGTTCATAAAGACTATTGTCGAGACCCATAAGAAACTGATGTACCTTCTCGTCCTCGCGTTCCTTGAGAATTGCAGCAGCCTCTCCACAAGTACACTGTGGTACCTTGCTATAATTGGCTAGCTCATCCCAAATCGTCTTCATTTTGGTGTAATAATCTAGAACGGACTGGTCTTTCTTTTGTTTGCATTCAGCCAATTCCGTCTTCAATTGATGAACCCGTGGAGCATTACCGGTGGAATAACTATCTCGTAACTCCTTCCAAACTTCTACCACGGTTCCCGAAAAATTGATGCTCGCATGAAGATCCTCTTCAATTGAACATCGTATCCAAGATTTTAACATAGCATTGCACTGTCGCCATGCTACTGCTTCTAGCGTTTCTTCTTGGCCTACGGACAAGACCGGCCTCTTCACACGTCCCTCAACGAAAGCTAGTTTGTTATTTGCATCGAGAGCGGTTTTGACTGCGTCAGCCCAAAGATCATAATTCTTGCCATTAAATTTGCTTGAAACAAGTGAGAGATTTGTATTCTCACTAGGATGTAAATATAGAGGTGAGCAAGGGGAAATTTGCTCTGGTTTGTTTTCTGATCTTCCATCTGATTTTGTCATGATGAAAGAAAAGAGATAAAGTAATATTGAGAGGAAAAATTAATGAAGAACCTGCTCTGATACCATGAAGAAATTAAGAACAGAGCAATTGATTGAAGGGTTATTATTATTCAATGATTAACGCAATACAAGGCTCCTCAATATATACATCTCCTACTCCATGAATCATGGGATACACACAATATAATCTCTTAATATAAGGTAACAAAATAACTAATTATAGGTAAATACAATAATACAATAATATACTTCCCAAATTGTAGTCTTAGAATATTGCACAATATTGACCATATCTCATTATTTTATTACATTGGTAATGGAGGTAGAATAAGTTTTGAGGGAGGAAACAAGATTAGAGCTAACATGTTGAAGCGTTGAGCATCCGTAGGGTTCTGGTATGGGCTTTATCAAAAGGAATGTTGGCTGTGATGTTTCTTCGGATTGTCTTCAATTTCTAAACCAAATTGCTAGGATCGAGAATGGTCATTATCTTGTCTTAAGAATTCTTGATGACATTTCGTACCTATTTTTGTTCTTCTAGTGTTTATGTTTTAGTTTTCTACCTAGGAATCTGATTAAAAGAGCTCATGGTTTATCAAGATTCAAGACTTGGCAAAATCAACCCGACCCGAGACCCGAAATTGACCCGAACTGCTGCACCTGAATGACACCCGAATTGAACGGTCAAACCGACCCGAAAATGACCCGAGCTTTCGTGAACCCTTAACGGACCCGATCCGAAATGACCCCTACCCAAAATCACACAACCCAAAAATCACATGACAAAACATAATAACTTTGATTGACCCCAAAAGACTTAAAATGCCCTTTTTTCTCCTAATCATTGACTCGAAAATGACACTCGAAACAGACTGAACAACAAAGCTGAAACAGACCTTAAATTTACATGTTTCTGATCTATACAAGAGCTAACAAGTAACAACATGCCAATGGCGGTTAACCGGCTCACCGGTTGCTATTCATTGTCTTTGTGAATGGAGGATAGAGACTCCTTTTGTCTTTGGTTAAGATTGTTTTTTTTCCCCTTCGATTTTGGTAATTAAATTTACAAGCTTTATTGATCGAACTGAATCCAATCCTTGAAATATACTCAGTATAATACACTTGGGCGGTTGTCCATACTTGAGACCTTATTTTTCCGTGGAGCACATGACACAAATTCTAAAACTCCCTAATTATATTTCGTAATACCAAATTAATATCTAGATAATTGTCATTACCATGGGCCTTAGGGCTGAGCAAAAATAAACAATACGACTTACAATTTGTATTATACATATTTTTATATATGTGATACGATTTTAAAAAAAACCGTATTGGATATGAGTACGAGTCAAGCAAAATCGAAACCGTATATAGAATTTTTGAACCGATTAAAGATTTATTATATTTCGTATTAAAAAAAATCTAAACTAAATTAAAGACACCTCTCAAATCTGAATTACAATTTACACGTAATACGTTACTAGTATAGATCCCGCGCAATTGCGCGGTATATAGAGTTAATATTTTCTCTAGTGTATTATTTATATATATATTTTTTTTTTTAACTCATTAATATTTATTATTTAACTTTATTTTATTTTGATATGAAACAAAAAAATTGAAATAGAAAACTAATCAAAGAGAATTAAATTATGATTTTTTTTAATGAATTTGTTTTTTGTCACAAAGTAAATAGTAAGTACAATATATGTCAAGTTATTCTTCACAGTAATAATTATTGCATTACTGAAAATTTTAACAACTCGAAGTTTTTTTGTTTAATACCAATTTTATTTTATTTAATGAAAAAATTATAATTATAAATTTAATTAAAAGATTAGAGTTTAATTATAAGAATATATTAATTGAAAAGGTAATAACTTAATGAAATAAACTTTCTTTTTTAGCTAGATGTTTTTTGGAGGGAAAACTAAGAGAGTCACATATTCAATTTGAAAATCCAAATATTTTGAATTTAATGAGATTCCGTAACTCCAAATCTCCCTGTAGGGAAGCCGAGGCAAAATTCCGGTCACATATTCAATTTGAAAATCCAAATATTTTGAATTTTTACCCGAATATTTTGGATCCGTTAATTTCGGATCGGATATCCAGTAAAAGCAAGTCTTGGTTAAGACGAACTTTTTGGTCCAAAATTAAGACGGAGGAAGACTGAAGAGCGAATCCCTGAAATCAACCCTGATTTCCAAACAACCCAGTACAGTACATCTCCTTCTAGTTTCTCAGTTCCGCCGCGCAAATCGTGTTTCTACCAAGGTAATATCGTCTGTCTCTTTTGTATTGTTCGTTTTGGTTCTTTAATTTTGGTTTGTAAAATTGTAAATATTTATTTTACTGTTTCAATTAAAGTCGGAGTAATCATTATGTTAGCAGTATGAATGTATTGCGACTATGTGCGCGCGCTTCGTGAGACCAAAAACGATGTTAACAGTATGAAATTTTAATTTAGATAATTTGTGTAGTGATAAATCATGGTTAAATATATGAATTTATAACTGTGTTTCTACAAAGTTCTGCGGATTAGTTGGTTCTAATCGTATATAAAGTTAATTTATTAGGCTGGGAATTTGAGATTAATGGGAAAGCTGGAGCATAGGAGTTACTGAGTAACGTCGGGAGCACATCCAAAGTGACCATTAGCGCGGATTGGACCAACCCCATCAACCCACATTCCCTAGCTTGTAGGAACAGAACAGTCGGGAGCACATCCAAAGTGACCATTAGCGCGGATTGGACCAACCCAAATTCCCTAGCTTGTAGGAACAGAACAGTCGGGGTCACTAAAAAGTAACCATTAACGCGGATTTTGCCAACTCCATCAACCCACATTCCCTAGCTTGTAGGAACAGAACAGTCGGGAGCACCCAAAGTATGGGCAAAAAGGACATGACTTGAGGCAGCAGATGCCTCTTTTAGATAGGGCAAATTCTCATTTAAGACGGGTATATCCGTCCCGTCTTAAGCTTAAGATGGGTCAAATATGCCCATGTGGGGGTGAATAAGACAAAAGACTGAGGTATATTGTTGGAGACAATTAATTAGAGAGGAAGGGAAGTCGGGACTGTCCACGAAGGGAATAGAACTGATAAGGAGTGAATCAATATGTTGAGGAGGAAGGATGGGAGAAAGATTTCCAGTAAACCAAGAAACTATTGTATATTGTGAGAAACTATCGGACTAAATTAATAATGTTTGACCGTCTATAATCAAACCGAATAATAAAGATGGGATGGAACTTGGAAGGATTATCCTGTAAAAGATATTACCTTTTTTTTTTCTAATATAAATTTTATTTAATTTTAGGGATTATTTAAGCTCGTAATTTTCAGCCAGTGTATTTATATACTTGGTTTTGCAGTGAAAAAAATGGAAGAAAGATTAGCTAATAGTTGGAGGATGACTCTGAATGAGCAGAAGTTTATTGAGACAGCATTGCTTTCGGATCTTAGAATCGATGGGCGCCAGCCTTTTGATTATCGCCGCTTAACCATCAAGTTTGGGCGGTAAGTTCTGTGCTTTGTCTATGTGGATATTATTTCCTTAAGTGGGCTGCTCAAGATAATTTTTTAACTGCGTTCTATTTGCTCATGGTAATTTATACTCCGTATTTAATTTATCTTTCTTCGAAATTATTAATGACTGTCAACATCCAGATCTCGGTGAGGTAGAGGATTAGGATAAGCTAATTTTTAGGGTTGTAGTCCCTCGGTGAGGTAGAGGATTAGGATAAGCTAATTTTTAGGGTTGTAGTCCTATACTGTAAATACGTTAAATGCTTGATTAGTTTCCAATTTTGAATTTTAGCTCTCTTATCCAAGAAAGACTTGAGGAGTCTTGTTTGCACGACTCCCTTGTGGTGGTTTGAACATAGGAAAAGAATCTGTAATGATTTACCATTTGAGGTTTGGAACTTTGGATGATGTAGAAACGAAGGGAGTTGTGAGGCAGCAATGAAGAACTAAGAAGACATAGTTTAAGTGATTGGAACAACAGGAGTTTCCTTGACATACCTAAAAATATGAATTTGGATATGGCCAACTAGGAAACAGAAGTTTCAGGATGAGGGTGTTTGAGTTTGTTTATGTTTCTTGCTTAATTGCTCTCTCTATGTTTTACTCCCGTTTTTCATTTTTGATCTTCAACATCTGTTTTAATAAAGTTTCTTTTTTTTGAAATTTTTGTTTATTGCATTCTCTTAGATTTAAAAGCGCGCCCCAACCACCTTTAGGCATAAGACACATTTAGGAAATGTTTCAGGGCACATTAGGTGTGCCTTTTGCCCAAGGCTCAATTAAACAGGTGCAACACCGCAACTTCCGAATTTTTTCCTGTGGTTCTGCTATGATGCTCTTTTCTTTGCTCTATTTTTTCTTACTTTTATTTCTTTGCATTTGCATTTTAACTGTCTTGTAAACAAAAAAGGGGTATTGTTGCACAAAATTTGAGTTTTAAAATACAAATATGTTCACAGATATAGACATATAGCGTGCATAGTGTGCATGAGGCGCACGCCTTCACTTCACGCTTTGTGCCTTGTTGCCAAAGCCTTTTTCTATGTTACTCGTAGTTGCTAAGAGAGTCTGATATACGTATCCAAGTGTCAGGCTCGGCTATTTTATGAATAATCTTCATGTTTTGGCTTTGAATGAGTGTCCATGTGTCATGCTCATGCCTCGTTGTTGACTGTCTGACGGAGGTACACGATATGAAGAGTGCGAGTAACAAGGTTTCTGGTTGTTTTTGGATTCCTGAGCCTAGGTGCCTTGTATTGGGTCTACTAGGGTGCTGAAAATACATGGGGATGAAGCCAAACCATTATGTGAACGAAAGATATTAACTAGAGAAAAAGTAGAGTCTGTGAGTCTGACATTTATACACAACAAACGTTTCTAACTATATATAATACGTAGTAGTTCTGAGTAGTGTTTTTATTTTGCATACTACATTTTGTCACTATAAGAAGTTTCTTTTATCTTATTGATCTGCAGAGAAGATGGTTCATCTGAGGTGCAGCTTGGACAAACTCATGTCATGGCCTTTGTTACTGCCCAACTTGTTCAGCCTTACAAGGACAGACCAAATGAAGGATCACTTGCTATTTTTACTGAGTTTTCACCTATGGCTGATCCATCATTTGAGGCTGGCCGTCCTGGAGAGTCAGCGGTGGAGTTGGGGCGTATCATAGACCGTGGTCTAAGGTTTCTCTCCTCTCCTTCTCCTACGGAATCATATACTGTTGGTCTGATATAAGATGTGAAGTGTTGTCAAAATCATTTCATACCTGGATATAGGCAGGCTGGTGTTATTAGGAAGGAAACCTAGACCCTGATACATCTACAAGTATTCAAAATTCACTTTTTTACATAACATGTTTCTACAAACACTGTTTTCTGCTCTTTTTCTCGTGTGTTTGAGTGTCTTGACATCTAAATGTGCTTTTGCAGGGAGAGCAGGGCGATTGATACAGAATCACTCTGTGTTCTTGCTGGCAAATTAGTGTGGTCACTCCGTATTGATATTCACATACTGGATAATGGAGGGTATGGTATTGTTTACTCTATATCTCATTTTAATATAGGTGTTGTAACCGTTAGAATATAGTGTTAATATTGACCAGTGTTGCACGGTTCGGTGTTTGAGTTGGTACTGGAACGGGTTCGAGTCCGAGTTCATAAAATGCCTCCAAACGAAATACTCTGTCAAT
>JAGPOY010006240.1:974-11414 GCA_018983105.1 Silene uniflora
TAATGGCTTAGGTTTTTAGGTGGGCGGGCTGCGGTCTTCCCACTGGCGGTGAGGGTTACCTGTTGCGATGGGTAACCTGGCAGGGCTACATGTTGCGATGTGTAGTCGGTTCTGGTAGAGGAGAGGGAGACCGGAGATCACAACTCATTTGTACTGTTGCATTGCTTCCGCTTGTGTTCATGTATCTTGACTGTCTTATTTTTATCTTCAGTTGACTGACCCCGGTTGTTTGTCTTTGACTTGCTGTGATCCATTCGGGGATGGTGAGCAGTTGGTTTAGCAGGTGATGAGCTTATGGATGATGATGTGCCTCAGGGATGGGAGGAGTCACCACAAGCTTAGTTTAGTCTAGCCGACAGTAGTTTTTATTAGTATTTTTAGTAGTTGAGACATTGTTATCTTTATTCTTCTTTTTATGAGACGGTTGTAAGACAGTTAAACTTATTATTTAAATAAAGGTACTTGCATTATTCTTTTGATATGTTCACTACCCCGGTTATGTCGGGATGGTAATGCTCCCATATGCTAGGGCAGTCCTTGGTAAAGGCCCCCGGTGTATGAGGGTGTTACAGTATTGGTGACTCTGACTCAGAACTGTCAATAAGTACACACGAGAAAGAGCAAAGCAAGAGAACGTAAAAGTAAATAAACAAACAAACGATGTTTTAAAAATTGGTTCAGCCTCTTCTCCGAGGCCTACGTCCAACCGTTATTTTATTGCTTGTTTAGAAATTTACTCAAACAACTAAACCCTTAGAACGAAAATAACTCGTCAATCTACCCCGATTGCACTCAAACTTAAAGCTACTCCGTTTCAAGAGTTTATATGTTCTATCTCACAGGTTTACAGAGTCTTTGAATCTCAAGAGTTCACTTAATGAACATGGAGATCACGATTAAGACTTAAACATGAGAATCATGGAACAAACTCGAACGAATAGAAAGTGGGAGTGATTATGTCAGTTGTCACTCAACCGAGTGAGTGGTTCACTCGATCGAGTGCGTTTCACTCGACCGAGTGAGCATTTCACTCGGCCGAGTGGATTGGGTCGCTATCGCCTAGAATTTCGTATGGATTATCTTATCCTTATCCTTTCACTTTTTAGATTTCCCCTCCTTACTTTACCTTCTCACCTTATCCACCACATTATCCCTCCATTTCACCATATTTTCCCACCATACAAATAGAAGAGAGAAAAGAGAGAAAGGAGAGAAAGAAAAGAGAAGAGGAGATATGAAGATTTTTCCCCTCCGCCTTGAGATCGTAAGGTAATACCATCTTACACTAGCTTTTATATTAATTTATTTACACGGTTGACCCGCCTCGACCCCGACTCACTCCTGACCGTCATTGACCACCAGTTTGACCGCCGTTGACCGTGGGAACTGAGGTTTGACCGAGTAGATCTAGTATTGTAGCTATTTTGTGAGACCGTATTAAGACGAGTTTTTAACCCAATTATAGGGGTCGGCTTGGGCTGATTTTGGGTCCATTGCGTCGAGGGTAGAGTGGAGATTGTAGTGGTGGTCTTGGGTGGCGAGTAGGGTGGCTGTGGTGGTCGGAAATCGAGTCTAATGGGAGGGTATACGACCTGTTTTGTGGTTGTTGTTATTGTTAGTTGTTGGTGGCTATTGTGGTGGTTGTAGTGGTTGTTGGGGGGTCAGACCTGGGGGAGACGGTCTCTGGGGTCGAGTCGACCACCGTGGTGGTGGTGGTCCACGATGGGGGCGGCCGTGGTGGTTGTTGTTGCGTTAGAGTTGTTTTCGTGGTGGTTGTTGTAGTAGTTGTTGTCGGTTGTTATTGTTGCTGTTTGGTGGTGGTGGGTGGCGGCCCATGTGGTAGTTTGAATAGTATAAGACGGGTTTAATTAGCCGTATTTATATAAATAGAATAGTATGTTTATACGTATTAGATTGGCATATTTATACGTATTTGTATTATTATCGTTTTTTAGGAAATGAGTTTTGATAGACGGTTTTACGAGACGTGCTTAGCTTATATGACGGATTGCTTATGCGGATTTGCGGAGAGGTAGGTTTATCCTACTCAGCTCGATAATGTGTTTAATTGTTAAATGAGTCGTTTGTCATTGTTTGCACTTTATGAGTCGGTAATTGGCATGTTATATGGTATCTTGCATATTGTGTTATTATATGTCGGAGGACATGGAGGTTTGATTGTTGGTACTTGTTATGGAGACGGAGGACGATTGAGAGATCGTCTTCCGCTTGATTCGCCTCTTGGAGTTTCCCACTACAAGAGGGATGTGCACAATAATGGCTTGAGTTTTGGAGGGACTCGTGTGGTGAGGCACGATGTCTGGAAGGGGACCCGAGTCGCTCTTGGGCCCGGTACCACCGACGTGTTCGGAGTACCTTGTGTGAGTGTGGTGTCGTGGACGTTTTCCTGGCACCAGTGATTGTGGGTAGATCTGGGCGTGTCCCGGTACCGGTGTGATGGTTGTATATTGGTATCTCAATCATGTCATAGTCATGTTGTATATTCACACACTTTTATCGTATTGCATCTTGTTTATCGTTACTGACGTTTGTGTGTCTGTGTCTGTCACCTATCTTATTTAGGGTGGCCTGTGTTGATCCATATGATGTCCTTTGGTCATATGGGGAGCAAGTTGAGTACATGTTGTATGGATAGCACGTGGGTGACGGGACGAGTTTCGACGAGTAAAGAGTATAGTAGTCATGAGTTGTATTTCATTTGTTTACGTTTATTTAATCATTAAACTTTATATTTATAATAAAATGTTCTTTCATCGAAATTTTTGGAACACTACCTCGAGAAACCGAGATGTAATGCCTTAATTATCTTGGCCGGATAATTGGGGTGTTACAATAACCTTACAATTAATCAATTAAGTGGACTTAATTAATTAAAAGTAATTAATTATCACAATTAACAACATAGACCAATTACGCCAACTAATCTAATTACCCAATTAATACCGTTTCAATCCATGGCTCCCCTAAATCTTAGCAAAAAGGGGTTTAACTACTCATAATGAAATTAATAGCGATAATTGAATAAGACGATAAAAGCAAAGAATTCATAATGAAAATAATTCGAAAATAAAATAACGTAAATTAAAACTAATAATAAGAAAAGAGAAATAAATAAAATTGACAAACAAGAATTAAAGGAAAAAAAGGAATAAAAATTACCGATTGGAACTGAGTTTGACCAATAGAGAAGATGGGAGAAATTTTTATTCTAGATCTAAAGTTTCTAGGAGAAAGTAAGGTAATCCTTTTAACTGTAGAATGAAAGATAACCTAATTAAAATGTTTACAAGGGTTTATATAGTAAAGCCCAAAAGAAATAACTAATTTAAACGATGACACGATGTAAACGCTACAAGTCGATCAAAATTGTGACTTGGTCGATCGACATTGAGCTTCGGTCGATCGACATCATCACAAACTCCTTCCTCTTGCAAGCTGCTGTGTCGTACAAATTGTTGCCCAAGTCGATCGACAATGTTCTTGGTCGATCGACACTCAGTTGTGGTCGATCGACATGCTTCACGCAATTCCCTGCAATGCGCACTGAACTTCAAATGGCTGCCATGTATTCGTTACTTGGGAAAATAGAGCGTTTTCGATGGCGTTGAAAAGTTAACCGGATAAACTTTCACCTCCAATTGGAATCACTTGATTATCTGTTGTAGAACTCAAGTTATGGCGCTTCAAAGTAGGCACTAGTAATGTGAATCTTTTATTTTGATTGATGCGGGTAGCGAGCTAATAAATTCAAGCGTTATTTTTAATAAAAGTTCAAGTCGATAAAATAAGAAGAATAAAGCAAAAGACCGAAGAGCGAGGTACGATGTTTCTAAGCAAGACCGATGAGGCGGACTTGGGCATACAATGAACCGAGTGGCACAGTTCAAGGGGGCTTCAATGCTTTCCTCGTTTTCTTGCCTAGTCAATAATGTGATGGTGTTTTCAATTGTGCCTAGTTTTTATTATAGCCTATTAATAATTAGATTGTTAAGAATACTAGGTACCAAATCATTGTATCTAGCTATAGGAATTAAAATTGGTCCAAAGAACCAAATGTGGGGCGTGAGGAAGAGGGCTATAAATAGCCAAATCTTGTAATCATTTCACAACTTGAATATTGAACAACCCCTTGAAAAATTAGAGAGTTTCTCTTATTTTTGTCAAAGATATTAGCGTAGCTACGCTAGTGTTAGAGACGCCTAGAGTCACGACGCGCTCGTTTCTCGTCTCACGCCTAGGACGCGATCCGAAGCTTGAGGGAATTATTTGACGCGATCGAATAATTCACCCATTACTCGTGTTATAGGTCTAACCGAGTAAATATCCCCGTTTATATTCAAAAATACACACAAAAAAATACTACAAAATGTCACAAGCTTCCGCAACCACCCAAGTCACAAAACAAGGCTCCGACCCCGATGCCCTATACGCATCACTCGATAAGGTTCCTTACTTAACTACGGATTCCAAGAGAATGATTTCTGAGCTCCATTTACATCAATACTCGAAGCGGAACTCGTATCACCTTTGTTGATAGGATTTGGCTTACATTTGCACATTTGGGCGAATAACCTGTCAAATCCATAACATGTACCCAAAGTAGCAAACGCGGGAAATTTAGCAATGAAATAGCATATAAAAAGCACAAAAATGCGCGCAAAAATAGATGAATTATCGCATATAAAAGGCACGCATCAGTGGGAGTACAAGCTTTCCAGGGGTTATCAATACGGTAGCGATATGTAGCCTTATGTAGGGTCTATTGGTGTGTAAAGTAGGATTGGAAGAGTGAAGTGGAGGTAAAAAAAATAAAAAAAGAGTTAAAGTAGGACTTATTCGTGAGTCAATTTACTCCTCTCGAACCACCACCTACAAGCAACATGTAACACCTCGATATACCAGAGTACCCTACCAAGGGCTACCCTGGCATATAAAGGTGTTACCATCTCGGATAACCGAGGTAGTGAACATCAAATAAACAATACGAGTACCTTTAATATAAATAATGTTTAAAGCGATACAACCGTCTCAAGACAAACAAAACTGAAAGAATGAAAGAACTGTCTCATAACATAAACTGTCTAGCTATTGTCGGCTACGCTAAGCAAAGACTCGTGATGACTCTTCCTCCAATCCCGCGAGCACATCATCATCAGCAAGTTCCAAACCTGCTAAACCAACTGCTCACCATCCCCGAATGGATCACCACGGTTTTTAAAACACATAAACGGGGTCAGTCAACTGAATATAAAAGTTAAGACAACACAGTGGAAGCAAAGATACATAATAAGCCAAACAATCACTCTTCTCCAACTCCCTCTCCTTACGAGTAACTGACTACACGGCGTACCGTGTAGCCCTGCCACATTACCGCCGCAACGATAATCCACACCGCCAGTGGGGGACCGCAACCTGACCCACCAAATCCCCTCTCAATACATGAGCGAACCCAAGTCCTTAATGTGCACGTCCCTCTTGGTTGAAACACCCAAGAGGCGACAATGGGGCGTGAGTCACCTCTCACAGTGACCCACTCAGCCGGAACCGTATCACAATCACAATCTCATCAGTATACAATATCGTCACAACAGCAATATATGAATATAATCAACAATCATCATCAAATCATCCGAAGAGACCCAATTTGATTAAAGAATGTTGATGATGCCTTAAGACAAATTATTCTCATTGTTAATTTAATTGTGCGCCTCTTAAGTTTTAATCATGTAGCTTGAAGCTCCAAATTATTAATTGAAGGTTATCAAGAAGATCGTCAAGAAGATCAAAAGATGAAGATTGTCATTCGTGTTAGTGTCATGTGTTGTAAGGAGATCCTTAATTCGATTTATGTCTAAGTGCAAAATACACAGTGCAGTCCACTGTGGTTTCTACCCAATTCGTATGGAAAATACCTCGAAAATATTTGAACTCTTTAAATTGCTTTCCAAACTTTTTGACAAACCTTTTATACTTCAGAAAATGTAGTTTGATCATTTTAATTGAGAAGAAAGCTTTTGATTTCTTGTAAAAGAGTTTGCTTGCACAAAAAGACACTTACCAAAAATGGGTTGTTTACTTTTACATATTTGGCAATGTTTATGGTTCCTATAAACACAACCAAATAAGCTCTTTCTTGAACAAAAACTTAACCTATATTTGTTAGTGTGTGGGCAGCAAGTTTGCTTGGAGAAGTAATTAAGCTGATTTCTCATGCTAAGAACTCGTGTCTTGCATAAGGGGTCACAGTTCTTCTTGTCCAAGAAACCGACCTATTTTCAATTGTTGCCCAAGCAAGTCTTAAACAAATATTTTCTACACTTGAACTATAATTGTGTGTGTTATTTAGATGTGAAGTATACTCTACTTGAACATTATAAATACCATGCTTAATTCATTTGAACAAGTGTGCAACAAGTATATTAAACCGAAAAAGACTTAAGCTTTAATATAGTAAATTAACTTTGCAAAATCGTTTTATCACTTAAACATTATTGAGTAATCTTTTGCAAGTTTATTTTCTTATTCTTTTGAGTCTTTTTAACGAGTTGAGTTGGGTTGCACCTAGTCATTTAATCTAGTTCAAGGATCCCGTGTTAAGAACTTAAACGTTATCTCCATGTTCATATTGTGAACACCATTGAGATTCGTGTGTGTCTTGTATAACCGGGTAGAACCAAACCAAGTCTTATTGCGGAGTAGCTTTAAGCATGAAGTCTTCGAAGCGGACTAGCTTTTGAGCAAAAGTCTTATTGCGGAGCAGCTTTAAGCAAATAGTCTTTCGGCGGAGTAGCCCAAAACAAAAGTCTTGGAAGCGGAGTAGCTTTTAAGCATTAGCAACCGGAGTAGGTTGGGGAGTTGTTTTATAATTCGGGGTGGTCTTAGTTTGTATGAGTTTACTTCTAAGACGTTTAATAAAATAGCGCTGGACGTAGGTCGCGGAGTAGTGAACGAACCAATTTTTAAAAACATTGTTAGTCGTGTCTATTTCGTTTAATTCCGCTGCCACTCTACACTAACGTTTTTATCTTCAGAATCAACAGTTGAATACACTGTGACTTCTGCTTGCTGAATCGTTGTCGCATACTTCTAACTCTATAGTTCTAAGTATCGACTTCTCCTTTCATCTAAGTATTGTCTAAAGTGTTTAAGAGTTTTAAAATAAGCTTTCATTAAGCTTAAAATTTTAAATAGACACCAAATTCACCCCCTTCCCCTCTTAGGTGATCTCGCCCTTGACTCTTCATCATCAAACATGGTCTTAGAGACCGTCTCTACAATCATAATCAGCCAACTGAGTAGGAAAACCCTACCTTATTCGCAAATTCCTTAATTCAAGCAAATCACAGCAAGCAATCAATCGTAGAAACCCTCTTCTACTAATTCGTCACCTAAGAACAATTATTCACAATCAATATAATCCCTAATCAACTCTAATAAATCTAATTAGGGCTCATAGATAAAATAGATGACTTATAACATAAAAGAATTACTTACCCTCAAGATCTGGATCTCAATCGATGTAGATCTGAATCCTAATTCTTGATGCAAAGTACAAAGGAGAGAAGCAGCGTGCGTCGTTTAATGTTTTCTCAAAAGGGTTTTTAGAAGTGAAATAAAATGATTAAAACCAGCTTCTCTCATTTATACTAATTGCTCAAGAACCGAAAAATAAACCCGTCAGACCGTCGGCTCAGTCGAGCTAAAGCTAGCTCGACCGAGCTGACCTTAACTCGGCCGAGTCAACTGTGACTCGGTCGAGGCACTACTCGACAGACCCTTCTGAAAGTACGACCCAAACCTGTCAGTAGCTCAGCTCGGTCGAGCTACCTCCAGCTCGGCCGAGCTACTGACATTCAGAAAATCCGTAGTATTACACAACAACCACCACAACTACGACCTACCTTGCACTCCCATCTACCTACACACCAAATTTCAAATCAAACTAAACATCATAATCCTAATAAAAGTCCCAGAAACACCCCCCTTCCCCCCCCGATCAAAAGGTCGTGTTGGACAAAACAAAAAATATTAAAGGTTGTGTTTTACAATCTTTTTTAAAGGTGGTGTTTGGGAAAAAAAAAAGTGATACCCATGTCATAAATGTGCACATCGTCCTTGTGACGGGAGCCACAAGGAGCGATCAAGGTGCGTGAAACCATCTCTCGACAATGACTCACTCAGCCGGATCATATACAACCAATGATCATTAATAATACTTAATTCAATCAATCTCAATCAATAAACAAAATATTAATCAACCAATCATCACAACCACATATCGAATAACTGACTAGGGAAACTCTACTTGATAGCAAACCCCGCAACAATTCAACAATCACAATGCTAGAACGGCTCTTCTATGGAATCACCACCTAATGCATACAATCAGCAACCAATCATAAAGTGCCCTAATACCATTTTCCCCAAATAGTAGGATTAGGGTACAACAAACAAATACTTAAACATATAAATCAAATATAGACACTTACGACGATGAGGGAAGGTGGAATGATGCGAATCCGAAACAATCCTTTCTTAGAGATGACTAGTGAGAGCTTAGGGTTCTTAGAAATATTTTAAAGCTGATAAACGCTTGAATGAAATGAGGTTTAAAATATTTATATAAACCTAATCTCACTAATCACCCTAACTCGAAATCGCATTCTTGAGAACTTACTCGGCCGAGTTACACTGTAGCTCGGCCGAGTTAACCCAATTCGGCCAACTTACTTCGTACTCGGTCGAGTGTCCATTAGGCAGGAGTCTGCGTAATCTGCCAACAGAGTTAACTCGGCCGAGTAGCGGCCTCAATTTGGCCGAGTTACTCTGTAACAGAATACGTAGTATTACAATCGAGACTTACTAACAATGAGCTACACGATGTATGAGGAAATCCTGGATCAAATGACGAATTTCCTTTATTAGATGATTAAAGAGTGATTAGGGAGGGTTTTAGAAATTATTAGGGTTGAAATTATATTTTAAATTGATTATATGATTTATGAAACCTCCCATAATGACTAAATACAAGCCGCGGAAAAATAACTCTCTAGGCCGGCCGAGTGACTCACCCCACTCGGTCGAGTGCCGAACATACTCGATCGTGTGACACCAAGTCAGGGACCACGCAACTCCCAAACTCATACTCGATTTATCATACTCGCCCAAGTAACACTTATTCGGTCGAGTACCCCCTCCACTCGACCGAGTGCCACAACACGGAAATACGGAGTATTACAGTTGTGGAGGCTGGGTAGTAGCCGGTTAGTCTGGGTCGCTGGCGGTAGCTGATACGTGCATTTTATATAGACTTTTACAGTCCCTTTTGGCACGTATTTCTGTATTTATAAGTGGTTTTATATCGCTTTATGCTCCGAATAGACTACTTTGCGTTTGTATTGCTATCTTGCAGGTATAAGCGGGAATGTAGCCAAAACCAAGCGTTTCTGGCCTGAAAGATGCATTTTAAGAGATGGACGCACAAAAGAGGATACTCAAGCATTGGAGCCTGTCGTCGACCAAACGAAGACCCAAGTCGACGAGGACTTAGTAGACTGGACGAGCAGAAAAGCCTCGATCAAGCTGTCCTGTGCTTGATCGAGAGGACTTGAGGAGTAGAAGATCTCGATCGAACTGTCCTGTGTTCGATCGAGGAAGCTGCAAGGAGAAGGTCTCGAACGAGAAGCCTCACTCTTCGTTCGAGTAGACCGCTGAAGATTATGCCTCGATCGAGAACTCCAAATACTCGATCGAGAGGTTGCCAGAAGATTAGCTACGTTAGGAAAGTACCTAGGGTTTTATTTCGTGTGTGCGTGTTTTACTATAAAAACACAAGAGGTCCTACGACCTAAATACGCTTTTACACTTTTATCATCGGTTTTTATAAAACATATCTCTTTAATATTTTATCTTCCGTATTTCTTGGATCCGAATCTCTTTTCCTTAGGTATTATTTCTTCTTTCGTTTATGATGTCTACTATTACGTTAACTATTGATGTTGTTAATTATAGTATGCATAGCTAATTCCTTCGTATGCAAGGATAAGGGAAGCCGTGTCAATGCATGTTAGATGTTTCGAGTAGAATAGTTTCACGATAGGAATTATAATCAAATAATATAATTGTTGTTTCGGTTGAATGAGTGCACGCAGGAAACCTTACGCTTAGTTAATCCTGTGAGGAAATATCCGTATATTTACCCTTAATTTGTAGGACTATAACGAAAATTTATAATGTAAAATTACGAGTCATATACGAAATGCAATAGATCGAAAAGAATAAGAAATAACCTTCGGTCCTGTGCAATATGGCCTAAGAACGAGGAATCAAAGTAGATCCCCTCCTATTAGTTGCACCCAAAACCCGTGTGAGACGATGCCGCGCGTGCTAGAAATGTCCTCCGATTGCTTTGCAATATTG
>JAGPOY010006241.1:0-10439 GCA_018983105.1 Silene uniflora
TTATAATCATAAGATCACCCCACCTTATGGTTATCTTTCAATGTGGGACAGTTTTCCTATTTATATTTAGTATACTCACCACACCTATGTTATTTTTCAATGTGGGACAAATAACATATATTGTACACCATTTTTTGAGCTTATATGTAGTTTTTTTTAATGTTTATATTTCGATGTGAGACAATTCTGTTATTTGTACTGATGTACGTAGTATGTTCACAACAACTACATTATTTTTTCAATGTGGGACAAATAACATAATTCCTTTGTTCCAAAAATTACTCTTATTTATAATCATATGATCACCCAACCTTATGGTTATCTTTCAATGTGAAACAATTTTCCTATTTATATTTAGTATACTCACCACACCTATGTTATTTTTTAATAATATAATCTTTTAAGAGCTCTGTAAAACAACACTTGAGAGACTCAGAAGCTTTTTGGTTGATACCTTAGCTCCAAGAATTGACTCCTATTTATAATTCACAAATTCTCATTTGTGACGGACACTATCCGTCACAAGCTTGTGACGGATACCATATTCTCTTACAAAATACCCATCAAGGGTGAGTGGAGAAGCACATGGGGGGTGCCCACCTTGTCCCCTCTACCCATTTCCTCTCACAAAATACCCGTCACAAGATCCGACCCGTCGCAAGCAAGACCTACTGTTTATAATTATAGGATCAATCCACTTTAGGGTTGTCTTTTGATGGGAGACAATTCAACTATTTATATGTAGTATATTCTTAACACATGCGTTTTTTTTTCCAATGTGGGACAATATTTGTCATACTTTCCTAAATTACTTTTCTCTAGAGAATTTGTTAGTTTTATTAATATTTTAATCAACCAGCCAATAGAATTGCCTGAAAAAACTCTCTTTTATATATATATACTAGAATTAATGCCCGTGCGGTGCACGGACCAACTTTTAAGATCTCGAGATGGATCATTCAATAATAATTTTTTTAGTGATAAAATCCGAGATTTTAGTACTTTTGCGTTTGTCATATAATCTTTCAGCTCTCCCCCGTATCAATAAAGAAACGAGTTAAGCATAAGACAAGGGACTCAACTTTCCAATTTTTTTCCAACAAGGACCCAAACTATATTTGTTTACAGTTAAGGGACTCTTGGATGTTTTCCGTTAGAATCTAATCACAATCCATTTATTTGCTAATATTTTACAAGATTTGTGGGACCCATTAAACCCAAAGTTAAAGATTAATTTACTCTCATGTGTTCTCAATCAATATAAAAATCACAAATATATTAAAATGCTAAACTCCTAAAATAAAAACTCAGTTGAAAAATCGAACTCAGTCATACTTGTATTTTTGAAGGTTATACTCCCTTTATTATAATTATTTATTTATATTTTATAAAAAAAAATATTCATCGCTAAAAAAAGTTGCCGCTCTTGACATTAAAAGATTTAAAACGAGTTAATTAACACTTGACTAGGAAAGATGAGACAACCCTTTTTCACAAATTCTTGTTTTAACGGTCTTAAGTTAAGCCGTATGCACAATCGATTTAAATAATGTTAAAATGAAAAGGATTGTGACTTTGTGAGTGTCTTGGAATTGACTTATGACCGTCTTAAGAAATACATGCTGATATTTTTATGACTGTCTCAAACAAGAATCTGTGTACAAAGAATATAAACGATAAACAAATGAATAAGACGGAAGAACTAGATTCGTCATCCTCGACTTTTAATCCTAAAAACCCATAGACAAATAACACTCAAAAGTTTGAGTTAGGACATACTCAACTCATAATTTAGTTAAATTTATTAAAAACGTTTATAAAGCATATAAAATAAATGAGTATAAGAGAAAATATTTTAATATTTTTGATTATTTCGTAGTTAGATTAAGAGTATACAAAATTATTTAGAAGTTTGGGTGGCTTAAAAATTGTAAAAACATTATTATGCTAGTTTATTGTTAATACAAGATCCGCTTGTTATATTGAGTTGTTTAAGACCAAGGGTCAAGACTTATAATTCTATAGCGTTTAAAAATCGTGTTTGATCATATCGATGTTTTTTTTTAAGTTGGGTCAATAATAGGGATTTAGTTTATTAATTAATTTTTTTTTAATATTCATGGCAAACAATTTGAAAAAGAAAATGAATCTCCTCTTTAATTGGCTTTGATGGGTCCTACATAAAATGTGGAGTTGAACCCTCAAAAAAAATAAAAATAAAATGTGGAGTTGGACAACCGTTACTTTTGACGGAAATATGAAGGAATAGGGAGTGCGAGTCCTTAACTGGAAAAATTAATAGTTCAGGTCCTTCTTGGAAAAAAAATGTAAAATTGAGTCCCTTGTCTTATGGTTAACTCATAAAGAAACTGATCTAACTGTATTTGTCAAACACGTTAAACGGCATTATGGCCTAATAAAAATGTAGTTTCATTTAATTTTTCTTTATTTCGACAATAGAATTTTTATTAAAATCATAACTTTAAAATAAAAATTAAGATACATATTTTATTGTCATTTTTTCATCTAAATTTCTACCAAATTAATTTCCCCTTTTAGTTTTTAGAAATAACTAAAATAAACTCTTATATGTTCTTTCAAAAAAAAAAAAAAAAAATCGTATATGTACAAAAAAAATCGTATATGTACAAAAAAAATCGTATATGTACAAAAAAAATTCTCTACCAATTATGCATAGCTTTACGTTGCACTAACCTTAAAGTAAAAAGCATTTATTTGAAATCATTTTGCACTTAACCGGCATATTCCCGTAATATGTGGTGATCTAATATAGCTTTAGTAACTATTGACTGATGTAGTATAAATGAAAAATGATAATTATAAACCAGGATAGAGGAAGTATATCTTTTACTTCAATGTACTCAATAATTTCCTATATGAAATGTATGTTGTCCAAGTAGATAGCTAACATAAAAAAGATTTTGATACGATCATTTGTAGATACAACTAAATCACAGGAAAAAAAAACCTTTGTAAAGAAGCTTATTAACCTCTTTTTGTAAGTTAATTAAACATCCAACGACAAATCATAAGATTCACTAACTCGTGTTTAGGTTGCAGTGGCTGTTGTCAACTTGTCATGATAGACGGAGTAGAAATATTATTACACATTACGGGAGATGAGTATAAAATTGTATCAAACTTTATGGATACCGTATTGACATTGGCGAATCTTGATTTAAAATAATAAGAGAAATTCCAATCCCCGTCGATCTCAACTTACCGAGACATATTTCGGAACATGCATATTTCAGCATAAAAATGTATGCATGTTCAAAGTCAAATATGCTCAAAATTAGCTTTTTATGAATTACACATAGTGAATATATAATCCTTGATTTTTTTTGAAGATATAAACATGCATCTCTCTATAATAAACATGAAAGTTTGACAACTCATATAGTCACAAACACCCTAGAATAAAATGTTTTGTATAATAGAAGCCAACTTAAATCTCTTATGAACTACACAGCTACGTAAAAAGTTACTCCGTATTAATTTTGTTGAGGAGAGATAGTAATAAAAGACTTCACTTTTTAGAAGATCAGGACGTGTAGGATTGCTCCTAATCCCGCTTGGCTGTAGATTAACTTTGCTAAAAAAAGGTTTTATTAAACTCACAACTTCTTGTTTAAGAAGGATACCTTAAAACGGGTCAAATACATATCAAATTACAAAAAGTTAAATAGAAAGATCGTGATTATGGAGGGAGTCGTAGTTAGTTGTTCAACCTGTTGCGCGCTGCGGCCAAACTCCTGAACGTGGTTCCTATTTATTAGGGAGTATATACTATAAACTAAAGCGGTATGTGATATCTCACAAATAATTTTCGACAACAAAAGTTTGGAGGTTTCAAGTAAAAACCCAATTGCATGCACTATTTGTATACGATCATTGCATCGCAAAGTATATATAGTTTATCATATACGAAGTCAAATTGATTTAGTTCAAATTACGATATACGGTAGTTCAAATAATTACCAACCCCATATTAATTATCAGAAGTTCATCCGTTTGCAAGGCTACGTAATGCGTCGATGTATGTTCAATGCAAGTAGAATCATGACTTCATTATCAATTGTACATATCACCTGCAAAACAAAAACAAATTTTACATAGTTAGACCATCCACAACAACAAAAAGATCTATGTCTAAACATGATATTTTTACTTTCATCACTACACAATAACAAAAAGTATTTAATCTAAAAATGACTTTTTGTCACTCTCATCCAAACGTGATGAGTTTGACAATGATAATTGTGGGTGTTGGGTGAGTATTTTATTCTTTTTTTTTAATGTGATCATGTTGTTGTGTGGAGAAAGGCTCATTTAAAACTAATTGTTGTTGTATAAAGTTTTTGCCAAAAATATCATCTATAATAAGATGAAGTGGATGGGTCGAGGACCCACAAAAATCAACAAAAAGTATTTGTTGTTGTGGATGCTCTTAGAGAACAAAAAATAGGAATAGAAAGAGCAACAAATATGCAAACTAATCATGAATTGATAAACAATGGGACAACGTGGAGTTATATATATACACATGAAGGTAATTGGGTTTCTTTAGTGGTGTTATTCTACTAAAATTGTAGTTTGGGAACAATTCAAATACACATTAGAAATCAACTTCATGTCAAACGTGAGATAAGATATAAGAGGATGATTTTTTTTTAACTATATTTTAATTAAAAATTTAATTAATTAATTAGTTTTATTGTAATAACCAATGAAATCGCTCGAAAAAAGCCTCCTTTAATAATATAGATAGATAGATAGATATATTGATTACACTTGAGAATTCCTTCGTAATCTGCTTTACATCAACAGTTACATAGATGTTGTCTAAAATATGATCAACGAACCCGAAATAAGCATGTCTCCAAGAGTTTTTCACCGTTAGTGTGCCGCAAAATGCCCAAAATCCGGTGTAGAATCCGAGCCCAATGCTCACATACAATCCAACATTTATTTTATCACAACGGCCCTGGATCTTATCTGTACGGAAATTAGGATTCCCTCGAAAAGAGTTAGGCCGAAGATATGACAAATGTTTTGGAATTGAGCCTGATAAATTATTGTGAGAGAAATCAGCGATGAACGGAGGCTTCCTAATCTCAAATTTACAGGGAATGTCACCACTAAATTTGTTGCTTGACAAATCAAGGTATCCAAGGTACTCGAGGTTTGCTATTGAACTGGGAATGGCACCCTTAAGATGATTATTAGATAAATCGAGATGTGAAAGTGAAGACGCTCCCCCTAAGGCACCGGGAGACCCTAGTGTGGATGGAATTGGACCTGAGAGACATTGAAAGCAAAAGACTTATTAACACAGATCATTTAAGGAATTTTTAGTACGTGTATACTATATCCAGTGGCGGAGCCAGGATTTCACCCCAGCGGGGGTGAAAAATCTCAGTGGGGGCGAACTGGTAATGGTATAAGGGGAATCCAAAAAAAGTTGGAAACTTTTAGCTAAAAAATTTGAAATTTCCGGCTGCCAGCGGGGGCAACCTCCCCTGCTAGCCCCCTTAGATCCGCCAGTGACTATATCTGTCGAATAATAAACTTCTTACTTTGTTTTACACGCAAAATGAAGAATGACAGTATTAAGAGTTTAAGATGAAAATGAAAGTTATTACCATGATGGACATACCTGACAGTAAATTGTATGAGAGATCAAGGTATGTAAGAAGTTCCAAGTTCCCGATTGTATCCGGAATAGTGCTCGAGAGTGAGTTCAAAGGAAGATCAAGGTAGGTAAGGAATTCCAAGTTCCCAATTGCATCAGGAATAGTACTCGAGAGTAAGTTTTGAGAAATATCAAGGTATGTAAGGGATTCCAACTTCCATATTGCATCAGGAATAGACCCTTTAAGAAAAGTACGCGACAGATCGAGATATTCCAGTGACTGTTTGAGTGATGAGTAATTACTAGTGTTGAACAACCACTGAAAACTTGAGGAACTACGAAAATTGTTTCTGGAAAGGCTAATGACGCGAAGATTAGCAGAGTGAAGAAATGATGATGATGAAGGCGGTGTAGAAAGTTGACAGTGGTCCATTTTGAGGACCTCTAACAAAGGGAGACTGCCAATCCTTTGAGACCAATCTTTAACCTTGCTAAGATTGGTACCAACTAAATTAATTTCTGTCAACAAAGTTAGTCGCGGAAGCCAATTCAAGCTCTTGGCAGACAGTCCATCATTACGACTGAGGTCAAAAGACGTTAGATGGGTAAGATTTCCCAGTTGTTTGGGTATGTCGCCACTGAAGTAAGACTTAGAGAGATTAAGGTGGATTAGGTTGACGAGGGAGCCAATAGAACTCGGTATAACCATGTCATAGAAATAGTTTGAGCTAAGATCTAAGTAATTAAGAAACTTAAGCTCACTAATTAGGGAAGGACTGAAAAATTCACTAAACAAGCAACCCCATTTTTGATCATATGTAGCCCCACTGAGACGAAGCCCGATCACATGACCCGACTGATTGTTGCAGGAGACACCCTCCCAAGTGCAGCAGTCTGGTTTATTTGGATTTCCCCATGAAGACATCAAACCACAATAGTCAGACTCAATGTGGTGCTTGAATTTGAGCAAAACATCTCGTTCTTGTTCGATACAAATGACGTTTTTATGATGAGCAACAACGGTTTTTCCGACATTACAAGTCGCACAGAATGATAATACCAGCAAACAAAGTAGAAAGAGATGGGCAGGGGTTGTTCTAATGATTTGATAATGCAAATTCATTGTGGACAAAGATGATCAAATAGGAAACTAATGAAGATTCTTATACTACTCGTCCAAATGATTTGACCTTGTACAGAAAGGACAATTGTATTAATGGTTAGTAGACCCTGTACACATAATTCAGAGCATTAATGTGTGTTGACTGCTGACTAGTGTGACTTGCAACAAGTCTCCTAGCATACAGTGACAGAGCCAATATTTAATGCACAAATTCTCATTGAAGACGGATATATCCGTTACAAGCTGAAGACGGGTCAAACCGTCAAGTAATACCCAAGTGGTTAGATAAGACAAAAGCAGTACACAAGATGGTACGCTATGAATACAATAAAATGGTCAGAATAAATGTAAAAAGTACTTGAAAAAATTCCTCAATAATTTAATGAGACGTCTCTTTGTTTTGTATATCACTGAATTATCTCGGCGATACCCAGGATTGATGTCATTGAAGAGCCTTGATCTTTCACCATCGAGTTGGATGGCGGTTGCCTGGTACTTTTCTTTTTCTTTTTAATGGAACTACTAGTGTAGATCCCGCGCAAATGCGCGGCTTTTTAGATAATATTGTAAAAGGACGTTAAATATTATATCTTGGTAATATGCTAAGCAGTATAATAAGAGAGAATATTTGATAGTTTCCACATCATATAAGATTGACGTTTTAACTGAATTTAATTATATAAATTACTTAATTATTAAAAATCAATATAATATTATACGATTACATTTTTAAAAGAATAATCTCAAGTACTGACTTAATTATACAATAAAATTAGAGAATTCGCAAAAAGAGATAGTCAACTTGTAGTACCTTTGTATGAAAAGACAGGAAATTAGAATTATGAAAAAAAATGTGTTAACATATTTTGCCGCATACGTATTATTAATGCAATCCGACATGTATGCAAAATAAAAAATATATCATTAATGTGTGTCCACAAATTAAAAATTAGTAGCAGTATCTCCTATTTATGATATAGAATTAATATGATATAATGTGAGGGCGAAGACCAATCATAGAGCAGGAGTGAAGACCAACCATAGAGTATTTTACTTGGGTGGAAAAATTTTAGAGAGCTCTTATCATTTTAGTAGAAAGGGAATTTATATTTTTAAAATTTGCACGACCTTGATATTTAATGTTTCACTACATTTTTATCTTGATATGAAACAAAAAAATTTAAATATAAAACTAATCAAAGAAAATAAAGTTTAGTTGTGATTTTTTTAATTAATTTGTTTTTGTCACGAATTTAATAGTAAGTATATGTCAAGTTATTCTCTACGATAATAGTTATTGCATTACTGAAAAATTTAGCACTTATATAGTTTATAATTTAATAACAAATGATATTTTATTTTAAGGAACAAAAATCATAATTAAGAATTTAATTAAAAGAATAATTTAATTATAAGAATATATATTTTTTTGAAAAGATAATAATGTAATGAAATAAAATTTTATTTATTACCTTATATAGTTAGATACCTTTTGGAGGGAAAAAATTAAGAGAATTGTTATTCTCTTAGTAGTAGGGGATGAGTTACTCATGTTTATCTATGATTACCATAAATTCGTAATTGTAGTGAATGTCAACTAATTTAACGGATAAAATTCCTCGTAGTTTATTCCATGAAATGAACTTCTATACGGTGGACATTGGGATTGAAAAATAATCAACTAGACATGTACTACTCCGTATTACTTATTCTTCTACTCTACGTTGTGACGGAAATTTGAGTAAATGATAAGAATGACCGAGGTTTAAACTATTAACGGATTTCAGAGGATTAAATAGTAATTTTACACTGAAATGTGAAAAACCAGCAAGTTACGCCCTTCAACCTAACTAAGGTCCTTTACCGAAGTAAAGAGTACTCCAAGAAAACGAAACATAGCACAAGAAAACGACCAAGTACATACTTAATAGTACTCCCAAGAATTTTTCACAGCCAATGTGCTGAAAAATACCCAATTCCGGATCGACAATCCAGGGTAGATTTTATCATCTTTGCCGTCACAAAGGTCTTGGACGGTTGTACCTCGTCCGTACAAAAACTAGGATTTCCCTGTAAATCGTCAGGGCGAAAATACGACAAATAGTTTGGTATTGAATCTGATTAAATTTACAGGGGACATCTCCTCTCAAGTAGTTTCTTGACAAATCAAGGTATCCGAGGTACAGGTACTCGAGGTTCGCTATTGAATTGGGAATGGCGCCGTCAAGATTATTATTAGATAAATCAAGATGTGAAAGTGAAGACGCTCCTCCTAAGGAACTTGGAACAGGACCTTGTAGATGATTATTTGACAAATCAATCTGTAATATGGAATACGCTTCCCCTATCGCGCTTGGAATGTAGCCTTCAAGACGGTTGTAGGAAAGATTGAGATATGAAAGGTATGTCAGGAATTCGAAGTTCCCTATTGCCTCAGGAATATGCCCTTGAAGAAAATTATTCGACAGATCAAGATGTTCCAGAGCTTCCGGTGACTTTTCAAGTGGTAAGTAGTTACTAGTGTTGAACAGCCACTGAAACCTTGAGGAACTATTAAAATTGTTTTCGGAAAGGCTAATGACGCGAAGATTAGCAGATTGAAGAAATGGTGATGATAGAGGCGGTGTAGAAAGTTCACAGTCGTCCATTTTGAGGAACTCTAACGAAGGGAGACTGCCAATGATCCGAAACCAATATTTAGCCTTGCTAAGATCGGTACTACTTAGGTTAAGGTCTCTCAACGAAGTTAGCCGCGAAAGCCAATTCAAGCTCTTAGCAGAAAGCCCATGATTCTGACTGAGATCAAGAGACATTAGACTGGTAAGATTTCCCAGTCCGGGGGCTATATTCCCACTGAAGCCAGAGTCGGATAGGCTAAGGTAGACTAAGTTGGTGAGGGAGCCAATGTAACTCGGTATAACCATGCCATATGTTGAAACTATTGTGTTGATGATGACAAGTTCTTTGAATCTTGTTCCTAATATCGTATGGTTGTCTAGCAAATGTGTATTGGCAGGTGTGTAAGAAGAGCAGATCATGGTGAAGGACAATTGAAGATGCGAGTCAAGACGAGTCCATGGTCTAGGTTCTTGTAAAGGTGTAAGTATTGAAGTACTCATACTAAGCTGAACTGAACAGTCTCATGGTCTGTTCAGTTTATGCCCAGTTTTCTTATCAGGCACGATACAACTAATTTCTGGATTTCTGAAAAAATATTTGAACGTGATTTGAATTGATCATATCTTCTTTATTTTGGTAAGTTGTAAACTGAAAAGTTTAGAAGATATTTTTGTTAAGAAGTCAAAATTTGTTTTGGAAAGATTTTATGAGAATATTTTATAAGATAATCAAAATTATCTTTTAGAATATTTTTATGCCTTAAAATAAGGAGATCTTATGCAATAGGACTCCTATATAATTCCATAACTTATCATTTCAGAAGTACACGTTTTTGAGCAAGCAAAAAATCACAATCAGTTTCTTTTGCAAAACATTTTCGAGTCCTTAATTTTCTTATTTGCAAAATTACTTTTTGTTCGTGCCTTTTGAGTTAGCTTGTTTGAGTATTCAATTCATACATCTCTAAGTTTATCGTTGATCTCCATCGTTCTATATTGAGAACCATATAAGGAGATAAACTTGAGTTGTAATTTTCATTTT